>JAODLL010064332.1:0-17497 GCA_026546735.1 Forbesichthys agassizii
CCTGGATTATTATAATTAATATTAAATAAAAATAATAATTATTGTTACTATTAGAGCCATGTGTTTATAGTATAATAGTATTATTGATTTTGACAGGTGGATTATTACACTGGTTTAAGATGGTCCACCTTCTCTTTCAGATAGGAATGCAACATGAATCATATTTTACCTACCTAAAACATTATTACACTGGCAAACAACAGTTAATAGAGAGTTACACAAAGTGATAATACAGTTGAATGCGAGCTTCTGTATAAAATATAGCAAAACATTGTAAAAGATATAGTAAAAGTCTTTTGAGATTTTATTAAAAAGAGTCTTGTAGATTATCCTCCACAAATAGACCATTTTCTTACACCCATATCGAGAAATACTTATAGAAGTAATATAGAAGAATCATACCCAATATAACTCACTTAAAATATGCATGAGATGCAAATGATACCTGTTTTGCTTTTTGGAACAAGTGACAATGTGTTTGTATGGAAAGTCAAGTCATATGCTTTTCGCTGTTTTCATGTTTATGCAATGCATTTCAATTTCGATTTCGGGTAGAGCTTAGGAAAATACTTATGGTAGGAAAGTTTTGTACACAATGAATGTAGAATTGAGCAGTTTAATACACACATACACACACACACACAGAATAAACGTACACTCATAGCCTTACTGAGAGCCTCTAGATCAAGTGAGTCACTTAGTTTTCCTCATGAATAAATCACGCCCACTACTCACATCTAAACTATCACATCACATATATATATATCACTGCCTTTTCCAACACACACACACACACGCACACTCACAACATGCACAGAGTGTGTAATATTATATTTGTTTTTTTGACCGTGGTATGCACACATTGTAACATTGTCCCGTTTGTATTGTAAGCTAATATTCTTCTGTCAAAGAAAAAAAAGAGATTGTGTGATCACTTGATCACTGAATGCCTTTTCTCACATAATTGTGATTTTACTTTTTTCACTCTTCTGAGTGTGAAATAAATCTCCTATTCCCCCAAATCTATTATAACTGTGAAAATGTATAATAGACCTTCAAAATGTGTCTCGATGTTTAATATCAATTTTTTATTTGAATCATGTCCAGACAACACATATCATTTGGGACAAAAAATAACCAATTTCTCATCCCTGATTAAACTCTCTCTCTCTCTCTCTCTCTCTCTCTCTCTCTCTCTCTCTCTCTCTCTCTCTCTCTCTCTCTCTCTCTCTCTCCTGGCCCGCTCATCCCACCACAACACCAGGGTTGGGCAGTAACTGTAATCTGTTACCAGATCAAATAATGGAATAAGGTATTTCTTTCAAAATCAGGTGATAACTTAAAGGACTACTTTTAAATTTAAAAAGGAAGTTTGCATCAGAAAACTGCATAAAACAATCTTCTGTTCTCTTATTAACCTTTTATTAATGTCAGTCAATAATACTTTAATCCGATCCCCTGAGCAACATAAACGGTCACAAAAATAGAAAGAAGAAACACAGTAAATTGCTTTGGATGGCATTTCAAAGAACAATGTTTAGGCGTGAAATTATCTAAAAGTAATGGAAAGTACTAACTACATTTAAGGTAATCCAAAAATTACGTTACTTTTGTCTGGTCAGTGGTAACTAGTAAGTGTAACAGATTTAATTGATAAAGTAGCCTACCCTGCATACAGTAGCATATATCTACATTTCTCACTGTGGGTAAAAAGCCTGCACAATTTCCCAGAGGGCAAAGCAACACTTGCTGCCTACTGGCACTATGTAGGAAATGGACGACTATCTGTGGCATTGATTTCCTCTCATCGTTATGGGAACGGTACGGCAGGAGGTGAGGCCTAAGAGCCCATGGGTCGATAATCACGACAGCACCGGATGTTTCATCACTTTAACCGTTTCACTGATCCCGGATCAGCTGTCGATATTTTTTCACCCTATAGTCCTCAGCAAAGCGATGCCTATTCAGTTTTTATCATCTGTGCCCGTGGGGAAAACCATAAGTGTTTACATGTTGTAGAAATGGATGTAGCAGAATTTATGTTGTAGTGGTGATTGTTTAGCAAGTTAAGGGATTTTTTTTATGGATTCACACAATCATATAACACTTTTATTATAAATGACGAAATACTATTTCTCTCTTTTAATGCTGGTACGATACAACCTTGGGGACAGGACTGCATTCCCTTGGACACGTGGTGGATCTGGAAAGTATCAAGCCATCAACTTTGCAGATATTGTGTGGCAAACGCTCCACATTTGGTTCAGATACAATTAGTGTAGTTGGAATTGCTTCTATTCCCAAGATGATGAAAATGAATGAACTAATGAAAATGAATGAATAAACTAAAATAAACTAAACTAAAATAATGGACACTGATCAGAAACAAGGACTAACTCATATTTCTGTTTATTTCTTGATTCAGTACAGCCAAGTTTGTGGAATGCCATGGAAAAACAAGCCAGAGATGTTATTTTACCATGGTCTTATCCTGCTTATCATGAGTCCTAGTCCTGCAACCCATGTGTCATGCTTCTGACATCTCAGACAATATACAGACCTCTTTGTTGCCGGTTGTATTATCTGCACATTATATATTTATACAGCAATGCCACATATTTATTTGCATTATACTAAATACAGTTACACTACATAGACTTGAGTGTTGAACATGCTGCTCTGCATCCTGTTATTATGGAAAGAGAAATATAATAATCAATATTCACAGTGGAAGACTCAGACAGACCTATTGATGTTCTGTCCATTCCAGGCCTCCTATTATCTTGAATAAACACAGACCGGTAAATAAGTGGGGCATTGATCCGCACCAAGGATCAGTACACTGCATAAAGAAAGAGTTCTCTGTTTGGGGGCTTTTCCATTGTATGCTACTGGACATTACTCGCTTCACCTCGACTCTACTTGCTTTGGAAGTTTTCCCACCGCATAGCAACCTAGCTCGACTCAGCTCCATTTACCTCTTTTGCTTTTCCCAGGCTGGTCTTCCTAGGAATACGACCACATAGATCGACGTTGCATGTCTCAGAAAACAGCCCGTATGAGCGTGTTGACCTCGACCAGGCTGGTCTTGGCTTTTCCATTGGGCAAAGGTTAGGATCTGGAGGTTCCAAGTGAGCTAAGGAGATGCTTACAGTAAAAGCAACATTACGAACTTCGAGGGAAAGCCGCTCATACCGTGTGCTGTAATTAGTTGCCGTGATGCGATGACAGACTCCATTTGCTTCAATTTGGTTTTCATCTCGCTTGTTGATGTAGTTTACCCACATTAAGAAGCACTGGCATAAACACTCAGCTGATCCCCATTACGACTGTAGGCTCACTGTGATATTTGGCCCTGCCTGCACCTTGCTGGCGCTATACATTACTTGTTGGGCTGACCTGATGGCAGCTGTACAGGAGATGTGAACACATCTCCTGTACAGCTGCCATCAGGTCATTACTTATTGGGCTGACCTGGTGGCAGCTGTACAGGAGATGTGAACACATCCGTAACGTCTTGTGTGAAAGGTCTTCTTCAGTGTGCTGCTGAGTGTATGTGCTGGTCGTCTTAGTGGCCTTCAGTTGCTGAGATTCATACCACAAGGTGGGAGAAACACTGTGCACTGTATACTGTCTGTGTGTGTGTGTGTGTGTGTGTGTGTGCTTGCGTGCGTGTGTGGGCGCCTGTTGCACTGTATACTGTGTCTTTGTGTGTAGTCAGTTAGTCCAGACATCATTCAAGGTACCTCTAGGGCCAGAGGAATTTCACAGGTTACTGTGAAATGGAAGCCCCTCTCTCTCTCTCTCTCTCTCTCTCTCTCTCTCTCTCTCTCTCTCTCTCTCTCTCTCTCTCTCTCTCTCTCTCTCCACATCACACTGGCCCACTATTACACCACCTGGAAGAGAGAGACCAAATGAAGCAAAGCCAAGGCTTAGAGACCTCGGGGCTGGGGCTGGCCCAGACGTCCCTGTGAACCTGAGCAGGCATGAGCTCCACGGCAGCTCTGGATGTGATAACGACCGCTTGCTCCGTGCTTTTCCTCCTATTTGGGATGAACGCGCTGGGAAACCGCTTCTGCCTGTGTGGCCACCCACAGGCAGATGGAGGAGGAGGAGGAGACCCGGGACGAAGGCCCCCGCACCTCATCTTCGTTCTGGCAGACGACCAGGGATACGGGGACGTCGGCTACCATGGCTCCACCGACATCCACACGCCGGTGCTGGACCGGTTGGCGGCAGAGGGGGTCAAGCTGGAGAACTACTATGTCCAACCTATTTGCTCTCCCTCTCGCAGTCAGCTCATGACCGGACGGTGTGTGCTTTGCTTTAGCCTGCGCTGCTGCCTCTTGCGGATTCATATGTGATGTAAAAATGTATCGTTTGCTGTAGATATGTGTAGAAATTAGTATGTACTGTATTGTTTTTCCAGCTGGGATAAATAACTGTAGAAATAATTTTCACTTATATTTAACAAACTAATACAATCACAGGATAGTAACAACACGTCAACACCTTATTTGTTTAATCTGATTGGATAGCAAGTTATATAAATATAGCTGTTGTACAGTTTAAAATCACTAACATTCTTAGAAGCTCAGCCTCTTCCATCCATCAGCACTACGTCACATACGGAACTCTGTGCTGAACGACTGATACATACACCGGTTTAAGCTCGAAAGGCTTGGGTAGTGACACTGTCGATTTTCATTGGCTGTTATCATTGTCACTCACAAGGCTCTGTAATTTCCGGTGCAACGCTAGTGCACACTATTTACTCATTTAAAATGTTAAATGTACTTTTTAGTTTGTAAGTTTAACATCTGACTCGGTCATTGAGTTAGGTACAGTAATTGGTCGTCGTGCATGTCAATCAAAATACCTTGGATAGTAGGCGGGTCTTGATACAGTTTGCCAGCACTGTGTTCCAGACTTTACGTGAGTAAAGGCTGGCTTTGCGACCGCTCTTTCAAAGCCACTCATGTGTTCCTGCATTCTATCTCCCTTATTCTTCACTGCGGCAGCTACCAAATTCACACTGGCCTCCAACACTCGGTCATCCGGCCCCGCCAGCCCCTCTGCCTGCCCTCGGACGTTCCCACTTTGCCGGAGCGGCTGTCAGAAGCCGGCTACGCCACCCACATGGTGGGCAAGTGGCACCTCGGCTTTTGCCGAAGAGACTGCCTGCCCACAGCCAGAGGGTTCCAGAGCTTCCTGGGAACGCTGACGGGAAGCGGGGACCACTTCACCTACCAGAGCTGCGACGGAGCGGAGGCGTGCGGCTTTGACCTGCATGATGGCGAACGGCCAGCCTGGGAGATGGCCGGCAACTACTCCACGCTACTCTACATAGAGCGGTGACATGTGTTAACAACGAAATGTGCTAATTATGCTAACAGTATTAGACTACATTAGCCATGATGTCACCGCTCTATGTAGAGCAACATCTCCACGTTACTCTACATAGAGCGGTGACATGTGTTAACAACGCTATATGCTAATTATGCTAACAGTATTATACGTCTGTTAATACAATTTGCTAATATGATAATGTTGCTAATAATAATACTAGATCACCACTTTATGTAGATGATGAGATGTATGGCTCATCTAGTATGCGTTTGTGTTAATTATTCTACGTTTATCAATTAAGTCAATCAATCAAGTCAACCAACCAATCTATCTATTTCCGTCCAGAGTAAAGCAGATCCTCATGGACCATGATCCGGGGAAGCCCCTCTTCCTGTACCTGTCCCTCCAGGCCCTCCACACGCCTTTGCAGGTGCCCGACCACTTCCTGCATCGCTACGGCGACCTAGGCATCCGCCCGCGGCGCCACTATGCCGCCATGCTGAGCTGCCTTGACCAGGGCATCGGGGAGGTCGTGCGGGAGCTGCGCCAGCGCGGGCTCTACCAGAACTCGGTGCTGATCTACTCGTCCGACAACGGGGGCCAGCCGCTCTCCGGGGGCAGCAACTGGCCACTGAGGGGGGGCAAGGGGACATACTGGGAAGGGGGGGTCCGGGCGGTGGGGTTTGTCCACAGTCCCTTGCTGGAGAGAAAGGGCATCGTCAGCAGGGCGATGATCCACATCTCCGACTGGTACCCCACCCTGCTGGGCCTGGCTGGGGTTGAGGCAGCAGGGGCAGGGTTTGGGGCTGAGGTCAAAGTCGGGGTTGGGGCAGAAGCAGGAACTGTGGCTGGGGCAGGGGTCAGGGTTGGGGCAGAGGTTGGGGCAGGAGTTGAAGTTGGGGCAGGGTCCAGGGCCGGGGCTGGAGCAGGGGCTGGGGCAGGGGTTGGAGCAGGGGCAGGAGTTGAAGTTGGGGCTGGGGCAGGGGCTGGAGCAGGGGCTGGGGCTGGGGCAGGGGTTGAAGTTGGGGCTGTGGCAGAGGTTGGGGCAGGAGTTGGGGCAGGGTCTGGGGCCAGAGGAAGGGCTGGGGCTGAAGCTGGAGCTGGGGCCGGGAAGCCCCACCACCCCGGCTTGGACGGTCATGATGTGTGGGATGCCATCAGCCGTGGCTCCCCCTGCCCCCGCGCCGAGATCCTCTTCAACATTGACCCGATTTCCCGGAGGCCTGGGGAGGAGGAGTCACTCTTCCCCCTCGGCAACGGCTTCGGGGCCTGGGACACGGCGGTGAGGGCGGCCGTCCGATCCGGCGACTGGAAGCTTCTTACGGGGAACGTGGGTGATGGCGACTGGATACCGCCGCAGATACCTCCGCTGCCCGGGGACCCCGAGCGCTGGCAGGGGCTGGAACGGCATCACCGCCGACGGGGCAAGGCTGTGTGGCTGTTCAACGTGACCTCTGACCCTTACGAACGGTCAGACCTGACCGAGACGAGGCCGGAGGTGGTCAGGCGCTTGATGATCAGGTTGGCGGCGTACAACCAGACCGCCGTGGACGCTAGGAACCTGCCGGACGACCCCATGGCTGACCCTCAGCTGCGCGGCGGGGTGTGGGGTCCCTGGCTGGGCCTGGACAGAGAAGACAGAGGAGGAGATGGAGCAAAAGGAGGTGGAGAAGGGGGAGGTGGAGAGGAGGACAACGGTGTGGTGCGTAAGACGAAGATGAAGCGCTGCAAGGTGTGCAGGCTGAAGGCACTCTTCAAGAAGGTGGGCTCACGTCTGCAGAGGAACGCGCTCTTCTTCTAACATACAAGAACAATGGAGCCATTGTCAGGGAGAAAATAAACTGTTAGTGTGTGTGTGTGTGTGTGTGTGTGGGGGGGGGGGGGGGGGTGGCAAGCAAACACACATATATCCAGGCCAGCGAGTGACAAGCTCAGCTGCGGATCATATAGAGTAGATGGTTTAAAGTTATAGTGATTGTAAGCTAATGCACTATTTTTGTCAAAATCACCAAATATCTCCTAGCGGTGCGTTAGCCTACCTTTCTCTGTGTGTGCTGGAAAGATAATCTGGTGCTTCTTCTACACATCCTTCTACTTCTACGTCTAGAATCAAAATGGTGCAGACCGAACCACACAACCACAACAACATCCTAGACTTCGCAATGCGTAAGGGCGGAGCCTCTGGGGGAGCAGCATTGAAGGCAGAGGCGCTTTGGTGTCGATTTGAGTTTGAAGTTAGCAAGTGTTCTCGAGAAAGCAGCGAATAGGACGGCAGGCAAACGGGCGAGCATACTGTTCATGCAATTATACGAATTGACAGACGGGACAGATGGAGGCGAATGGCTGGCAGAGCTGGCAAACTCACTGTCTGTCCCGCGGCCAAGCTAGCGTGGGGTGACTCTATAGACCTTTGTGTTTATGCAATTCATTAATACACTGATCATGTGTCTGTTTGTGTGTGTGAGAGGGCGGGTGAGTGTGTGTGTGTGTGGGTGGGTGTTGGTGTTGGTGTGTGTGTGTGTGTGCGTGTGTGTTTGCATGTGAAAGCGATTAGCTGAAAACAAGATAATGTCTCAATATAGCCGGATTGACAGTTAGAGGGTTGGTTTTTCTCAACCTTTTTGTTACTGTACATTAATTAATATTCCATCATTTGTTGTATGCTAAGATGTTTGCATTTGAAAATTAACTGCATGTATGCATTTATATGCAGACCCTCCATTATTCTAAATTCAGAATAAAGCCTTAATCTAATAGATAAACCGTATATATGTTAATAAAAAGACGTTTGAAAAATCTGTTTAAATTACATTTGACTGATTCATATGACATTTGATAGCCGATTATTACTCAAATATTCATATTTTATGAATAAATGTGGAATACATACATGGAGATGAAATCTCCCATACTTTGACTCTGCATAAGTTAACATCCACTCCCTTCAGCGACAGCCAAGAAAATCCTTATTGGCTCATAATCTCAAAGGACCTAAAGTACGGGGAACATGTGTTATGTAATTAATGCTTATCATCTTATTCCTACACTACACACATCACTGATGCACCTCACGACCCATGCAAGATGTTGTGTTTGGAAGCCTTTTGTCTGTTCCTGCCGTCCAAGCCACTGTTGTGCTTTGATACATATCTGGTTAGACGGAACCCGACCAGAGGTGGCACAAAGGCCTTCTGGCTCTGATATCGTCCATATCTAATCTCTTAACAAAGTAACTCCACTCGTGTTAGTGCCAAGAGCAGCTCTCGTGTGTTGTTTTTGTTGTAACTGTATATTGTTGTGCGTGTTTTGTTTTGAAATATTGCCTACACTTTTACAATCCTTGCGCAACACGACGAAGGGAAAGAGATGTGATCCGCTGATCATATTTGTCCTGCTTTGGGATTTTATCGTCAGCAATTCCCTGGGGTGTTTCCTCCCCCTCTGAGCTGTACATCCACACGGGCGTTGCTCCTAATTTATCCACTCCTACATCAAACTGGCACTTTAATTGCCTTTGTACTTTTCACTTTTGTTGGTTTCCTATATATTGTTTTGTTTCAAAGTGATCATTCAGAACTATAGTCAGCTATCGCAAGCTACTTGTAAGATAATACACTTTTTGAATTTAAATCCTCGACAATTAAACACGCGTTTGATACCATCTAGGATCTCACGAGCTACAATATAATTTTGCTGAGATTATCAGTCTGAAATCTTTCGATTCAAAACTTTGTAAACCGGTTACAAAACAGTTGATTTGGCTATGATTGTTTTGGTTTTCACAGTGACGCTAGCTGAAGTTCGTGTGAGATACTGTATAGTACAATAGTGTGTACGAAAGTTTTATTGAAATGTATTTGCACTGCTTTTATGACAAATGCTTTTGAATTGAGCTGTTCCAGAAACTGAAATTGTTTCGTAAAGGGCGGGCCCTTTAAAAAAAGACTTGGATGAACTGTGGGTGATTGGTTAATAATGTCACATCTAAACTATGTAGCTGCCAGTGCAACACTGATTGGTCAGATCCTGCAGTGGTTCGACTGAAGCACAGTGATTTCATACTGTCCAGACTGATCTTGCGACAAAGTCAAATGAAGCTTGCGAGAACAGGGTAGTGTTAACACCACGAGGCTAAATAAGCACCCTCACTAAACATATAGCATCACCCCCCCATATTAATGAACAACATCCCTCCCTAGAGAAGGCATTTGCTAACTAACACTATTAAAACTATTTAAGTTTGTATGTGTATTGATGATACACATATGATGACTATGCAATCATGACAAAAGGTATGAAACGTAACGTTTTGTCTCAAGAATAATAGGCAGAGCGCACACACACGCACACACACACACACACACACACACACACATCTTTAAATGAAAAACCCTTTATGGACTCAACTGGTCAGCTTGAGCGAGAACAGAGAGGCACACTAGAGTAGGCCTATGTATGTCAAAGCTATAATCATTCTTGTTCAATGAGTCACTCAACCGCTTTCATCTCTCCACAGCTCAACCACAGGTACGTTCAGAAGTGGCGAAACTCCCATTTTGAACATTTTGTGTTTAAACATTCCAAAGAATATTATATTTAAACTGTCACCCTTTGTCCAGCATCAATGTATGTCCGCCAAGAACTACATCCTAAAACCGCTTTCTTGTGTTTGCAAACGTAGTTTGCCAATGAAATGTTCGGCAGTTCTGACACACCTCACATTTCTTCCATAACATTGCTGCAACGTGTTGCCGTCATAGAACATTGCCGTAGGTTGCAGCCTGAGGAGGGCTGGGAGGGTTCCGCCCTAGCCACTGAGAGACATAGCCTAATTCAAGAGGCATGGCCTGCCTCTGTAGAGGGTCAAACTAAACAAGATATATTTAAAACAATGGTTATTTAATGCCTTAGCTGTTTAAACACATATATTTTTCATACAGTAGTTTGTGACCCACAGTCCTACATGCAAGCTACAAACACATACCATATAGCATATAGTAGCATATATTAGTAGGCTATATGTATAATATATATAAATTAAGAAACTATAGATTTGAGTGAAATAGGTGCATATTTTGAGAAGCAAGCCTATACTGTAATAACACACAAAAAATAGTTTTCATCATTTTAAAATAATTTCCCCAAACAATGATCTCCAAGAGATCATCATATGACCCATGAAGGGTCCCGACCCATCCCGACCCACAAAGTACCAACGTCAACATAGAGTAAGCCCACCATGCGGCCCTACAGCAGAGCAGGTTACTACAGGGCTAAAGCCACTCCCATGTGAGTTCAGATCCTGTTCAGCCATAAAAGCTGTCCTGGTTGCTCCGCTGGAGGTGTGTTCTGCTCCTGCTAAATAATGCAGTGTCAGCAGTCACAGGACGTCACAGATAATGAACAGCTTTTTCCTAAACACAAGTGCATGTGTGTGTGTGTGTGTGTGTGTGTTTGTGCAGTTTTTTATATTAGTAAATGAATATACTCAGTTTGTGAGTCCTCCTCCCTACTCCCTCCTCCCATCTCCTCTCCCTCTTCTCCCCTCCCCCTCCCCATCGTGGACGTTCCAGACCCCCCCCCCCTTCTCCCCCACTAGTAAAAAATAAAATGATGAACTGCCGCTGATCGCGGGCAAATGACGTACACATTAATTTGAAGAAGGTTAAATTATTATGTTATATTAGTGATTTTGTATTTTCATTTGTGGCCTGCAGGTGACGTAATACACAACTATACACAGACACATTATGCAACGTTAAACTATATAAAAACAGGTTCAACAGCCCCAAAGTCATCAGAAGTGATGTGAATGCGGTTGACCAATGAGCCTGGAATGGCTCATACAGGCGGCAGTACTTGTTTCCACAGCGACCAAGACGTCCTATAGTGAATACAGGGGTGGTTTGTTCCCATAAATAGCATGTAAACAAGCCTCATGTGTATTCCCCCTGACACGGCCTTTCTATGTTTAGAATTATAGTGATGTGGCTGATTAGACTGGTTCTCACCGAGGGGCGTGTGCACATTCTTATACTTTATTGCTCCATATGGCATATTCGTTCTACCTGTTAGGGCAGGACAACCTCATGTTGTTGTGATTGATTGATTCTTATGAGTGCATGCCGTTTCTGCTAGCCTTGCTCCGCCCGAATATGCTCTCAGCTTTGTTTATCTGAGATTACAATGTGGAAACCCTGATCACATTATCGTTTGCACAGCCACCCTGCTGGCGGCCCAATCAGCGTGGGTTAGTGAGATGACGATGAAGTCCAACGTGTTTCTAAATGGTTGAAGAGCTAGATGAGGCGATCACAAAACAATTGTAGCAATGCAGATTTGTATAGCTCTGTCCCATATTTTCAAAAGCAAACGACTGCGAACACATCCCAATGGAGCGTGGCCAGACCTATTCACAAAGAAGAATTCGTTCATCAATCTTTACTCCTAAAAAATAAACGATTTATTTAACTATTTTTAACTTATTATTGAACCTCTAGACCACAATCACACACACATCTATTTTTTGATGTATAATATAGGCTCACGCACACACGCACGCACACGCCCGCCCACACGCACGAACGCCCGCCCGCACACACACACACACACACACACAGACTGCAAGGATGTAATGTGAGTACCTTACAGTAATTATATATTCATGAAATATTAGACATCTAAACTAAACTGCAGGTCATTACATAACACGCATAATTCCCTTTTTGTCACGATTAAGCTGCTGCGATTGATACATATTATAGGAGACAACAACTCCTAGACTGCATTGATTATGTTCTCTTTGTATTGTAGTCATGGCAAGGAGATCATATATCTTAACACAGACTTAACACAGACACAGAGGATTCTACAGATACCGACAGTAACACCACCAACGTTATTTGTTGGAGCTCTTTATAACCTACTGGTCATTTAGTAAACAATGCCCTGCAATAATGTCAATAAACAGTGGGTAATAATAGCCTAATGGTAAGTCTATATTAGTTAAACTAATGTGGATGTCAGTAGAAAATGTTTTATGATAGTGTGACATATCCCAGATAGCAAAAAGATCCAGACGGATCCGGGGCGGGCCAGCTTTCGAGTCTGCACGTCCGCCAAAATGTCTCCCCCGTCAAGGTGGTCCGGTCAGGGTCCGGCCTGCCTACAGGCAGCGCACCGTCAAACAGCGGACCTCCTGTGGACACGCAAAACAAAGGCGCCTTATTTAAAAAAGTATGGCACAGGCCGTTAAAGCAGCGGACTCGCTACAGGGCCAGGGCGGACCCGTGCATCGTATGTATATGTATATATGGTACATATATATATTCCATTTTCACACAAACCCAATATCTAGTTTATCATGGCTAACAGACCAGACAAGCAGCGTCAATTCCTCTTAATACTCATACAGTGTATAAATATTAATGTAGGCTACTCGACTCCTTCTCCCCTTAATTTTCCCTACCGACCAATACACATCATAACTGGTGTAGGCCTATTGCAGATTTATGGAATTGCTATGCTACTGATCATTTTTATATTTTACCTGGGTGATTGCATATGCATTTGGGAACGATACTCCACCGGAACCATTGTTAGAATCATTTTAATTTTTTTAAATAAAACAATTATTGAATACAACTTGACAGACAACTGGGACAACGATCGTTCTGTCATATAGGGTACTAGGCTACTGTTTAGTTTAGTTTCGTTTATCTACAATGTGTTGGTTTATCTTCATCCTTATCATGTGCTTCAAATTGTTTCTTCCCCCATCTTCTTACAATAGCCATTATAGTTGCCATGCAGTTGATCTCACTCCTTCCAATATTAAAATATTGCGGCACATCTCTGTATCAGTCTATCGTAATAACAGTCTATTAACTGTTCTGGTGTCAGATTTACGTAGGACATAACAGACGTATACGTAGACGAACCTGACTTCAGATCTGTAAGATCGGTATACTTGGGGGAAGATCTCGCGTGGCTTCCCGCACGCCCAATCTCCCTCGCTGTGCACTTCCACCACCGCCACTACAGTAGGCATCCGTATTCAGTCCTTCTCTTTATCTTCTCCCCTCCCTTGACTTTACAAGATCTCCTCCCGAAACCCGAGCGAAGAGTACGGCGATTCTCCCTTCCCCGTCGCTAAACATGGCTACAATCGTAACCTCCACCAGATTCACAGACGAATATCAGCTGTACGAAGAACTCGGAAAGTAAGTGACCACCGACAGCTTTGCGCTTGTTGCATTCGGATTACTATGCGTGTGTGCACGTTTTCCATGTTGCTGCTGCCTCGGTGGGGTTAGGGTAGTTATATGGCTTATTGTGCGTGTCCACTTCAGCGTTGACAGCCGACAGGGCAAGATCGAGACTGTCAGAAACAGGGAAGCGCCCTCCAGACTCTCTATTTCGATTCACACGATAATAACACATCTTGGGTTAATAATAATCATTAATGTGTGTGTGTGTGTGTGTGTGTGTGTGTGTGTGTGTGTGTGTGTGTGTGTGTGTGTGTACGAAGCCATCACGACGCTTTGTGTTGTGCGTAATATGAGAATCCACATCCGCTTATGGCCATTTGTTAATTTGTAGTAATTCGAAGTAGCTCACACACAGAAAAGTCAATTAGGCTTCGGTATGATGCATATTGTACAAACTAGGTAGTATTGAGTCAGTGGATCAACTGTCTTTCCGTATGGCTACTGTAGCTTTTCTATATAGGAAGCAGCAATAATGATAATACAAATAATAATAGGCGGTGCTGAAATTTGCATTTGGATCATGACTGCACCCGTGACATCTAGGCAAAACTGAAATATGTGAAATATTATCGTTTTCTGCGTTCTAGACGTAAATGACACATCGACGTGCAAAATGCATGTCCGGGCTCGAAAGCAAATAGTATTGCCTTGTGGGGCAAATAAAGCTATAGCCTACTCCTCCCGCACAAAATCCCCCCTGTTGCGAATATCCTTGTTATTTAGCTGTGTATGGTTAAATGGTAATTCTTGGTTTGCATTTCAGCGGTTGCATTTTGGCCGCAGTCTGCTCTGTTTCTTCCTGAAAATTCGTGACTTAGAGCTTTCACAATGAAACAAGCCCAATCCTTTCTCTCTCATGCTCTACTAAACAACAGGGCGAGAGATAGGCGAATAAAGCTTGTTCTCACAGCCCCGTTTACAGAATATCAGACAGTATATGAATTATTTATGCAGTGCAACTTTATTTTCCAGCACATCCAGCATTTTACAGCTCGCACATACAGTTTCTTATGACATATTTGAATGTAACATTTGTTGTGTAGTTTTCTTTTCAACATTTTTCGAATGTAATTTTTTTTTTCAGTTCACGTTTATTTATCAGGGACAATACAATAAACATTATAACAGGTTACATGTACACATGGTCATAGTACTCTGGAATAGATTCATTGAATGCAGGGTTTATACCATAAGATAATTAGCGACCCATGTCCCTGGTTAGACCTTTAAATTAAAAATGATCAGTAATGGTTCCAGGAACACACTTTAAGACTAGAGGTGATTGTGCATTTGGTGTTGTGGCACCAAGGCTATGGAGCTCTCTCCCTTTAGAGAGCCTTAGCATTTTTAAATTAGCAACATAGTGTTTTGTTTTATGTTATAATGTACTTTCATTTTGTACGGTGTAGGATTTTATTTATTTGCATTGCTTTAACTGTACAGCACTTTGTGACCTTTGTCTGTGAAAGGTGCTCTATAAATAAACTTTACTTACTTAATCACTTAATCAGTAGAGTTAAAAGATATTACAAGAGTAAAATATATTACTTTTATTTATTTGATATGTTATTGACAAGTGTCTAATGTGGGACAATGTTTTCTTTTCCTAAAGGGGGGCTTTTTCAGTGGTTAGGCGGTGCGTCAAGAAATCCACTGGGCAGGAGTATGCTGCAAAAATTATTAACACGAAAAAGCTGTCAGCCAGAGGTAAGTCCTGTAAATATCCACACAGCGTTGTGCATTGTACTGCACTGTGTGCTGCGGATAAGGTGTCAAGTTTAAGTCGAATTTGTAAAGGTGATTTTATTGCCACACACACACACATCTGTAATCTGTAGTTAGCGTGCCTGAATGCCGACACGAGTTTCAGGCCTTGCAGATGGCAGCTAGCCTGCACACACGGCCACGTGAAATTTGGGGGAAAAAGTCTGGTCTGCAGGAATCTTGTTTTTTATTATTTATTGATTTATTTATTTAATTTTTATTCTTTCTTCCTCTACCCGCACACTGTAGTTTGCTCAGCCTGGTCAGTGATTGGAGGAGGCTGTTTTTGGTTAATTGTGGTAGCCGGGTTTCTCAGTGAAGTGAGAGGGGGTTGTCGTGTGTGTGAGCGACTTCAGCATATTGAGTGTGCGCTGGTTCATTTCATTTGTTCATCATGATGTTGCCTTTGTCACACTTGTTGCTCAATACTTAACCACTTTTGGTGAAGTGTGTGTGTGTGTGTGTGTGTGTGTGTGTGTGTGTATGTGTGTGCAGCCTTTGTTGGTGCACGTCCTGCATGCCTTTTATGTGTGTGTGTGTGTGTGTGTGTTTGAGCATGTATATGGGTGTGTGTGCGTGTGGGGGGGGTATGCTTGTGAGTGTGAGAATGTGTGGGGGAGTGTGTGTGTGTGTATGAGCATGTATATGGGTTTGAGAGTGTGTGTGTGTGGGGGGTGTGTGTGTGCAGGTGTGTGTGCGTGCGTGCGTGTGTGGGGGGGGGTGGGTATGTTGTTGCGCGTGTGTGTGTGTGTGTGTGTGTGGGGGGAGGTGTTTGCGTGTGTGGGTGTGGGGGGTGTTTGCATGTGTGTGTGTGTGTGTGTGTGTGGGTGCCCGTCTGACCAGGCCAGCAGAGGCTTGACTAATGATGTTGGGGACCTAGATGAGTTCTGGGCCCTTTCTGCTGTTCCTTTCCCATGGGGCGGCCTGTCGTACATGTCTCTCAACCTCTCTCTCTCTTTGTCTCTCTCTTTCTCTCTGTCTCTGTCTCTCTCTCTTTCATTCTCTCTGTAAGCAAATTATTGATTTTAGAAGAGATCCTTAAAAAAGCCTGGTATGTGTGTGTCTGTCTGTGTGTGTGTGTGTGTGTGTGTGCGTGCGTGCGTGCGTGCGCATTTGTGCGTGTGTGTGTGTGCATGTGTGTCTGTATGTGTGTTGGGCTGTGCTGGCAGCGGTGCTGTGCTAGTAACCCGGCAACAGGCAGGGGTAAAACTCTTCATCCCTATAGGCTGGCAGCTTTCTCCCCGTGTGTCTCTAGGTCCTATTCAGTGTCAATAAACACACATGCACACACACACACATGCACACACGCACAAAAGCATGCACGTGCACACACAGACACACGAACACACACACATGAATGCACACATATACACATGCACAAACACGCACACACACACACAAACACATGCACGCACACAAATGCACGCAGGCACACACACATGAACACACACACATTAATACACGGACGCACACGCAGCAACCTCTCCCTGCCCTGGAACCTTTCGCCAGGTTACCTCTGGTTACAATGAGGTGGCCTGACGAGAGAAATGCCAGCGCCGTTTCCTTAAAGGTGAAAAGGAGTATAGAGCCAGCACAGCGCGGTGTTCGAGCTCGTTCTTGAGAAAAGTTATGGGTGACGTTACAGAGGGTTTGTCCATTTAGTCTATGGGTGATGTCATGGAGGGTTGGTCCATTACACAGTGTGTGAAGGGTTTGTCCCTTTAGTCTATGGGTGACATCACAGAGGGTTTGTCCATTTAGTCTATATGTGATGTCATGGAGGGTTGGTCCATTACACAGTGTGTGAAAGGTTTGTCCATTTGTCTATGGGTGACATCACAGAGGGTGTGTCCATTTATATACACAGTCTATGATGACGTCACGGAGGTTTGATCCATTTACAGTCTATGAATGGTAGGGCTGGCCAATTTGGGCTAAAAATCTAATCTAGATTATTTTCAGTATGATGAATGATAACCATTTTAATTAGTGCTGTACCAAACGATTATTTTTTTGGTCGATTAATCTATCGATTATTTTTTCGATTAATCAGATAACTACATTATTGATAATATAGAAATCCAGTCGATGCCATAGGGTGCTCCCTCAGAATC
>JAODLL010064374.1:2500-14971 GCA_026546735.1 Forbesichthys agassizii
TAAAAACCTCCTGTTCTATCATGAACATGTCACGTCATGTTTTTATATACACTTCTCTGGTTAGATTTTAAGAATAGGCATTTCAGTTGGCATTCTTACCCTAATTGCTGAATCAGAATTAAAACAGAAAATATTCCTGTGGCTGTCATATGGTCAGAAACCTCCCTTTCTAAAATGAATGTCATGTCTGTAGTTCTATTTCAGTGTTTGTTTAGTTACAACTGGCTTTCACTTTATATTTACAAACTGACGTACAGCAAAAAAAAATTGATTTATTTAATATTTAAAGAAGATATCTTTGAAATCAGAGATAGCAGAGGGGATGGATGCAGTGTCCATCCCAGTCTTTCACGGTAGACATTGTCGGATGCAAATTTGGTAGACATCGCCCAAACCTACTCCAAAACAATAATAAAACACAGGAGTTTGCTACTCAACAAATTTATGCTGTTCCTACTGATTTTTGTATATAGTGCCACTTTACGTTTTGGAGAGTATCGCTACAGGGCTTAGTTCAGGTCGCGTGGAGTATGTATTTCTTGATGCCAGTGTTGACGAAAATATTTCGTCAACGACCCTTTTTCAATCACTAAAACGAGACGTTGACGAGAATAGATCACTGATAATAAAAACTAGGACTAAATTTAAGATGTATTTTCGTTGACGAAACAAGACAAAACAATTAGTGGTATAATATATAATATATATATATATAATATAATATATATAATATATAATCTACCGTAGTTTCATACTTAAATTTAAAAACTTTGCATGTGTATGATTTATCGTAATTGCACACTAATGTGTGCAAGCTCCAGCACAATGTTATAGCCAGCTGGCGAGACTGTAACTGCACACTTAAGTGGGCAGCACAATGTAAAATTTGGTAGGCAAGACGGTCTTGTCACGATCGCGTTCACATTACAGCAGTAAAAGATTGACAGATAAGTATAAGTTTTGCACTATGGTAGGACAGATTGACAGAAATCAAGCTCAATTCCATACGCACTTTGGGCTTGAAAAGTAAACGAATAGCCTACAGCGCTAATCTGGATTCCTTAGGTTACCTTAGTTGCCTTCCAGGTTCAAGTGAATGAAGGATTTTGAAGGGACAAAATTACATGTCAAATTGTCCTACCATGCTGAATAAAGTGTTATAGCTTGACTGTCGACTGCTACCATACCATCTGCATGCAACAAGCCATACCGATATTAGACTTTTGCATTTGTTTAAAGAGAGAAAACATTTTGACTAAAATCTAATTACTTTTCGTTGACGAAAACGCTGTTCTATTTTCGTCGACTGAAATAGACTAAAATTATTTAGAATGAAAATGACTAAAATGTGACTAAAACAACAAAGCATTTTCGTCTAAAGACTAAAACTAAGACTAAGACTAAAATTGCTGGCAAAATTTACACTGTTGGAAGCGTGTGCTGCCCAACCCAGCAAGTATGTTCCAGCCTGTGACCTTAACACAGGGTGTTCAGGTCACAGATCTCCATGTGGTTTGGCCAGGCCTGGCTGTCTGGTGGTCTCAAGAAGCGTACTGCTGGGTACAAGGGCTCTGTGAACTGGTGATGGGCTCTGTCGAACACTGGCGCCAGCGCTGCAGAGAACTTCTGCAGGATCACCATGGTCTCCGCATCATAAAATGTCAGCTGGCCCTTCTTGTAGTTCACCCACACCCCAACCTTTCCCAACTGCATGTGCCTGCCACCGTAGCATGCAACACTCCGGTCGTTGTGCCAGGCAGAAAGATGCCCGTCTCTGAGTTCCACGCACCAGGAGTTTCTATTTCGCCCCAGCTTGGCACCTTTGTCCCGTCCTTTCCTCTCCAGGGAGCCATAGCCCATGCCCACAGCCCAGCTGCCACAACAATGGACATCCACCTCCCAGTATCTCTGTCCGTCTGTCACGCCCACTGAGCCCAAGGCACAGCACACCTTGTCAAACTGCAGTGGGTGCTCTGGAGAGGAATGGGCGGAGCCAGAAAAGCACATGTTACGACCACCAGCTGTCACTGCAATGTCACCATGGCAGGATTGCTTGTCAATCAACACAGTGGAGGACTCTGAAAAGAAACAGAAGTAATTTTCTCTGACCCCTGCATGCTACGGCACCATGTCTGCATGAATTATTAAACTTAACAAATGTATTCTCAACTCAAACCACCTCCTACCTAACAATAGAATCTTCCTTTGCAGCTGGGCTTTGAGGCTCTTGGAGATGGAGTGCAGAACTTTCAGAAGCTTATGAAATTTCTCTTCATTCAGACGGATTTGTGCCTCAGAGGCACCTGGCTTCTTCTGACTGTGAAGGCATGCACAAACATTACAATTCAGAAGAATAGGGAAACATGATAAATTCCATATGATTATGAATGTCACAATTTTAGCAGACCCATACCTTCGATTATCATGCTTGACCTGGAAAAGAGGCAAAGAAATACCATTGACACCACAGAAATGGCATTTAAAAGCATATTTATATATTTTTAAATGCTTAAACATTATATTTCTTACCTCAAGATTTTAAGTCATTATGCTTATTGGCTGTGAATTAACCCTTAATTTGCTGTATTTATCTGCCATTCACTTTCAAAGGCTACAAAGCTGATCAACTCAACTAGCACATGTTGACACTTCTGGTTGGCTTCTAGCCCTTGGTCTATTTCAAGTCATTGTGTGCTGTTATTAGGCAATGTATCTTGTGAAATGGGTAGCTAAATTATCTGTGATGTGTCATTCTAATTTCTGATAACTGGTGTGTGGCCTGTTCTATTATTGACAGTTAGATAAAAGTGCTTTTTAACTAAATGCTTTTAATATGAATTAATAATTGAAATACATTCTGCTAGTGGAGACTGGTCAGCTTTGTAGACACATTAAGTATGTTAAAATGGTGGCAAACAATGGAAATCAAGTCAAGCATATTCCAAAAGTCAAAAAGTACTGATGTTTTTCTTCTCTTTTCTGTCTGATTGGAGTCCCACCTTGACTTCTGCCTCTGCATCTTGGCCCTTATTCAGTGCTTGCTGTGTGTCCTCCATGCTCTTGGTCACCTGGACCAGGTGCTGGCCCCAGTTCCTCACAACCTGGTCCATGCTGCCACAGGTCTGTCTTAAGTCCAGCTCCAGGGACTCCAGGACAGTCTGCTCGTCCTTCTTCAGCACTGAGCGCATGCTCTCGAAGCAGTCTCTTACCTGCTGCTTCATCACCTCTGTCCTCCTCTACACCACAGCAAACAGGAGTAAGAGGACCACATGTCAAGTACAAGTGACTCATCCAGTTAAATGTAGTATCGACCCACACGCTCACCCTCCCAAACATCCTCACTGCATCCTATTATGGGCAGCTGACACCCAGGTAGAGAGTACCCACAGAGAGGTCAGCCTTGCGCTTCTTCAGAGATTGGATATGTGCCTCAGCCTTGGACCTCTCTTCTTGGAGCTCATTTATACGTCTAGACAACTGCTCCTACAGAGGGGCGTCAACATACAGTCTCTACAAAGTGTAGAAGTTACTGTGTATATAAGGACAGATTGATTATGGTTGGTTGTGCTTTAAGCATGTTTAATGACAATACCTTTGAGAGCTCTGCTGCTTTGGTGAGTTTCCGCAGGAGTTTTGGGGACCTCGGGAATGGCTGAACCAGCGCGTCTCTAGAACAGTCCAGACTCAGTCCACAATCCTGCAGCAACTCCTCGCCACATGTAGAGTGTGGTGTAATGTCAGGCTGTGCAGGCAGAGGCAGGATTGATAATGTACCGCTTAATAATTGCTTTTTTTCTTCCATATCTGCAGAAAGAAAGAAGCACTTATTTACATCACATTTTCTTATGATAGTTGTACTTATAGCATGAAATAGTATAGTATCATGTAAGCTAATAAAACTTTGTTACAAAATAAATGTTTTCAGGAAAGCAACTGTTTCTATAAAAAGTTAAATGCTACATTGTTTGCTACTTGCAACCCTTTTTGTTATTGTAAACACACTTGTTGAAATGCAGTCTAATATTATGTTTTTTTGGAAATGAAGGGATTGCTTACCTTCCAGTTTACCAGTGAATTCTGTCTGTTCTTTTCAGTTACAGTGCCTGCTAATATTACGCAAAACAGGGTGTGACCTAATTTTACAAGCTGTAGCCTGTACTGTGCACTGAAATATTGCAAACATAAACTAGAATTCACTTTGTCTGTGCTTTGAGATAAGTTCAAACTTGCTCTGTATTTTATATATTTCCAACAACGTCGCACAAATGATATTGTGCTTTCAGGTATGCCCAGTTCTACAATGAGGATGAATTCTGCCACTACAACATGTTCAACCATCACTTCTTTGGTGGGGAGGTAAGGCAAAATGCCCCATAAAGGGTTCACATCAAGTCTTTATCCCGTTGCACTCATGCTATTAGAGATACACTCCTTGATTGAGATGCTGCACGCCAAGGACTCCAGATTGATTCCCCAGCTTATGTTTTGCAACACAGTTATGTACAAAAGAATGTATGGATGTACGGGAAGGGTTAGAGAGAAGTTCAAGCTACTCAGCACTAGGGGTGGGAAGAGCATACGCTCTCTTTCAGACCATAACCTTTTTATCAGCTTACTGATGGCTCTGGGTGTTTATTAGGTGACCAGGACAGACAGCGAAATTGACTCAAAAACAACAATGCCGGTTTGTAAAGCAGTTCATGTAGATGCTGGAGTTGCCTAGAATGTATTAGAAGAGAAAGGAATGTCACCATAGGCTTTTTTTTTTGTTCTTTATGCAAATTAGAAAATATTCGTACTTTTCTCCGGCCTGGCTTCGACAAGTTTGATTAAACAATTGGCCCGCTGGTTTATAAGTTTGTCCAAGCACCTGCCAAATTGTTTAAGAAAGCGCCTGCCCTTTTTAAACAATGGATGGCCAGATAGTTGTGTATACAACAAGCATCTGGTGTGTCAGGTTACTACAAGGAGACAAAAACTGAAGAGTGCACAGTAAATATTTCAGTTTAAGTTTTACATTTAAGTGTTTTTATTGTTAGGCATCCAGTAGGGTCCTACAGACGTTCTTCAATGAGACTGACAAAGGGAAAGTAGTGATGGTGGCTGACCCTCCATTCGGAGGCCTTGTGAAGCCCCTGGCTCATAGTTTCTGCCTGATCTCACAGACATGGAGGACACTGCAAAATCCTGGTGGGCTTTGTCTCTTACTATAAATGTACCGTAAATCTTTCAGACATTCATTTTATGAGATTCATGCACCGTGGTTTTTATCTCATATTAATTGTTTGTGTCCATCTGTCCGTCCGTCCGTCCAGACAGTGCTTCTGTTGAGCTTCCCATGATATGGATCTTCCCTTATTTCTTTGAGCCTCGTATCCTGGAGTGTCTCCCATCCTTCACCATGCTGGACTATCAGGTCATATCTTAACAACTGTGTTAAATGTTATTCAGTGATGCTTGAGAATGATTGTTGATAATTAAACATTAACACTCCATCTCCCTCAGGCCCTCACATTGGAAACACATGCTGTAGAGATTTAGATAGTGTTGTGTGGTTTGTTTCTGTTAGTTTGTTTAATAATGTTGGTGAAATCATGCAGTGCATCAAGTTCAATTGTCTTTCTCTAAGACCCCTTATTTCCACCTGAGTTCTTATAAAAATAGGTTTTCCTGATATGTGGTTTAGTTGTTTTGGAAGCTTGTGCTGTATACAATATACAGTATGAATTGCGTTATGGGATTTGCTCTATGGGATCAGTGCCATGTGTTTTTAGATTTCATTCCATATTATTATTTCAGGATGAAACTTGTCTGTCAACCTCCGCCCATGCCAAAGGCTTGTGACTCAGAGTAAATTAATTCAAGGCTGTTTTTGTCCAGGTATACTGTGTTTGCCTGAGCTGGGCAAAAAGCAGTGGGTTTATTCATTAACAAAATATGCATACATTATTTTACACATTGGATGAGGTTGAAGGGAGGCATACAAGGAGCATACAGGAGTTAGGCATCTTGCTCAAGGATGCTTACATGAACTACCGACACCCAGACCATTAGACAATCCTTGCCTATTGATGACAATCTGGCTTTGACTGTTGCCATGCAGGTGGACTATGACAATCACCCTCTGTACAAAAACGGTAAGACGGGCAGGAAGCAGTCCCCTGTCAGATTCTTCACTAACATCCCCCCACAAGATGTTGTCCTGCCTAAAGATGAAGGCTACAGGTAACCTGTCCCGTTAAGAAAACATATACCACACAATGTACAGTTTAAGCTTTTACTATATCAAACAAATGTGTGTTTGTATGTATATGTACAGTATCTCAAAAAAGTGAGTACACCCCTCACATATTTGCAAATATGTGAGCATAACTTTTCATGTGACAACAATGAAGAAATTACACTTTTCTGCAATGTAAAGTAGTGATTGTACAGCTTGTAGAACAGTGTCTAAAATAGAATATCTAAAATGTAAAGCACAATTTTCTACTGTGTGTGTGTGTGTGTGTATACAGTGTATATAAAAAGTCTACACACCCCTGTTAAAATGACAGGTTTTTGTTATGTAAAAGAATGAGACAAAGATAAATAATGTCAGAACTTTTTCCAACTATAATTTGACCAATTCAATTGAAAAACAAACTGCAATCTTTTAGGTGGAACATTTTAAAATAAAAACCTTACAATAAGTTTGTGCACACCCTTAAACTAATACTTTGTTGAAGCACCTTATGATTTGTCTTTGTCAACAGCCTATCTTAACAGAGATTCAACTTAAACGCTAGCCCACTTAGTATGTCTGTCTTGTTTCCTATTAGGTTGTGCTCTATATGTAAGCGGTATGTGTGGACCCTCAACAAGCACTGTCCTAAATGCAAAGTATGCCCATCTAAGGTACAGTAATATGTGGAGCTGAAATCAAATGTTAATCTCTAAAGCGTTATGATTATATATTCAAAATTACTTTTATTGCTGATGCAGGGCTCCAGACTAACTTTTTTTCCACTAGTAGCACTGGTGCTCCTTACTGAAAATTTTAGAGCACCACTAATCGATGCAACACAGCTCATTCATAATTTTCAGTGTTTTCGTCATTGAAGTCATATGTTTTCAGCAGGGGGGAAGGTTGTTGCACCTGGGTGGTGCTCGTGTAGCCTGGCTCTGTCCAACAATTGCTCTCAGATAGATTTTCTAAGATGAAATTCTATAGTTTGTAAATGATGATGATCAAAAACTGTTGTAGCAACTCCTATTGGTTAAATTTACATTTAAATGCTGTCCAATATTAATCAAAGGTCAGAGGTCTCTACGCCCAGTAGAAGGAAACCACTGTTGACACTTCCCAATGGAGTTGCCAGACCTTCACAATGTTAATTTTATGTTTGGTTACACCAGGCTAGTGCTTGTTTGCCTACACCATATAGAACTATATAATAACACGTTCTGGGTTCATATCAATGGGTAGGCCTATTTCAAAAACATGAAATAAAATGACACGACTTGTTATAATAGCATTCATTTATAGCCTATTGCATATTTGATCACTACTGCTTAGAGAGGGCACTGTAAATAGCCTACTAGATTTAGTTGAAAAGTTAACACCCTGACTCAGAGCACTTTTTGCTTCCCTTTTATTTTTGATTTGAAAATCTCACAGGGAAACTCGGCCAGATGTGACACATTGATGCTTAGTAGCACAGTGTCAGCTTAGATAATTGTCTTGCAACAAATGTTTGACCGTGCAACAGTGACTATTAAAATATTTTAGTAACTAAGGCAGTTAATTCCCTTCAAAACTTGAAGGTATAATAATAATTTCACTGAGTTCGCTAAAGTTACCGCTATCTTACCTAGCTAACATCAGCTTGAACATTATTGAATCACAATATTGTAACGAGACGATTCCAGGCGCAGACGGACGAACATACGAGCACTGAATGAGGAGCGATACAAATGTGCACGGATACGCGATTGGCAGTTAACAGCATAATGATAAAACAATACACTGAACACATAACTACAATAATATCCTACAACTCGTCCCTCGCAATCCAATATTACCCACACAATTTAATAGGTGAAATAAATGTCGGTAGTGGACTGTGAGTCCGGTGTGTAACTAGAGAGCATTCAATGTAATGATGGCTCCCAGCCTAAAAGCCGGAGTTTATTTTTCAAAGTAGAACTGAACGGTAAGAATAAACTATAAAACACTAATATATAAAACAATACAATTAGATGTCTGTAATTTCAGTTTGCGAACGTGTATGCCAGAGTGCTTTGGAATTTAGCTATCTTTATAACTACAAACATATTCTACATGCACACTGTTTCACAAGCACAATATTGCAGTAATTAACAGATTTTCTGAAAATATACAGTACTGTGAAAATGTTTTAGGCAGGTGTGACAAAATGCTGATGGCACTGCTCAGGGCTGGACTGGGACAACAAAGTGGCCCTGGCATTTTTGGCCAGTCGCCATCCCACCACAATCAGTGGGAATACATCCATATTATCTTTTATGGCTTAGTACAAGAGTTCATATGCAATAACAGTTATCTCCATTTTTATACATTTTCATAAATCATGTTTTTATTATTGTGCATTCAGGTAATCTCATTGAAATTGCAGTTGGTGTTTTTTAAATTTTTTTAAAATAACAAATTACTCAGATAACTACAGTTAACTTCAAAAATATATTTTTATTGAAAAAAGTTTTTTTTTTTTTCTAATTTTAAGTAGTTTGTTGGCAAAAACAGATATCTCCACATTTCAGTTAAACAAAGCAATGTAATGAACTTCTGTGAAATATTTAACATAACATTGTAGTTAAAGTGCAGAAAATTGCAACAAAAACAACCAATGAACTAATAGATATTAAACCGATAACTATTAAATCTCTATAAAATACCAGGAAAATCCAGGGCGGAGTACAAAATTCTTGCAAATGTTTTAAGATGCAGTGGTAAATCTTTTGTAACTTCCATAAAACCCACGCCTAGAGAAATTGTTTTACAGTAAACAGTTTAACATTGAATTCAACTGAATACTGTGAAACAATAAGGAACATGGAATATGGAGTTACACTACACAACAGTATTCCATAGTTACTCCATATTCCATGGTACTTATTGTTTCACAGTATTAAGTTTACCTGAGTGTTACAGTGCAACTCGTTTTTGCAAATCATATCGGTACAGTATTCAGTGTTTTACTGTTTAGATTATTATTCCTCCTCATGACTGCTTTCCTCCAAGTCTTGTCTGCTGACACGTTCACATCCCACACCAGCCAGTCCTCATAGAAGTTGCGGACAGTTTGACTAACCCCAAGTTCATCTATCAGTTTCAGGACATCAGCCTTCTTTGCCTCTTTGATGCAGTTTAACCTTGGAACAGCAGCTGGTTTTAAGGTGTCCCACTTCTTCCCACGGTTTAAGACAGAATGGTAACCGAAGTCACTACTGTACAGCTGTTTGAAGTCAACTTGTCACCACAGATTTCTAAAACCTTTGCAGCGCTGATGTTAAATGATCGAGAGGAGGAACAGTGTTCCGCTGCTGCAGCAGCTTTGAAGTCATAGCATTTCCAATGTTTCTCGTGCACATAGACGTTTCCATGTCTCTGCATGATTTCCAGGTAGCAGTATGGACTCCTTCTTCCTGGTCTCCTGCTCCAAGCGGCCAAATACACGGTCAGGGGCAGGAAACTGTGGCCACGGATTGGAAAGGTGTAATTTATTTTGAACTTTAAACTTCTGCTTCCTGAGGGCAAAGAGCATTGAAAAAACATTAATGTTCTTGTTTTGACCATAGTAAGAATCTGAGAACAGCCTCAAAGGGTTGTGCTCTTCAAGTTCACGTTGAACAACAGTACCCAAGTAAAAATGCAAAGTAGAGGTCACCATGTTTCTGTCTTTTTTGTTTTGACTCTCCAACCATGTAAATATGTGAATGTCCTCTTTTCTTTAAGTCTCACCGTGACCACAGTGGCGAACAATGCCAAAAACATACTGGTATGTCAGAACAGCTGTCTTGAATAATAGGTCTGTGAAATGGCTGACGTTGGCAGCACCAGATTCTGCATTACATCAAATGCAATTGTGAAAGTGTCTTCCACAGCATTTAGTAGATCATAGAATTGCCATCCTCTTTGCCTGTGTGCTACAGGGCTGATTCTGTGAGTTTTTCTTTACCTATTAGCTCTGGGTCCTTCAGCTTCAAATGATGTTTAACACAGGTTCTGCACACATCTTTTGATGGGTGTCCAAATGCCAGGTTGAAGTGATACATGAATATGCTATAATACAAAGCATATGATATATGCTCATCATTTTGATCTCTGAAGAGCTCATGCATCTTTCTAACATTCAAGTAATTTGAAAGATACTTTCTGCCAGGTAAACCACGGCAAGCATAACGGCTGGCTCTGCAGGTGAATGTTTTAATGTGATCTTTCACTAGTTCTCGATTGACTGCCTTTTCATTGCAGTTGCGAGCACTACCGCGGTTTTCAGGCATTGTCAACCCGTTCTGCATCCAGTACTTGGCAATGTTGCAGAGGCGATCTTTCTTGATGTAAAAAGCAATAATAAATATAGCTGCAAGCAGCAATTAGGGGTCCAAGCAAACAAAGCACCAGACGAGGATTGGCCACGTAAGCCTGAGAGTAGGCCTGGCAATCGATTTTTGCATTAGGCAATAATGAGCGTTTAAACAGATTTTCCAAAATAGTGCCCCCAGATGGCCGATCGGCGCCTCACACCGCAGGCCTCGTCCTCATCTTGTTCAGAACATGAACACCAAGTTTGGTGGCAATCAGACACGGTATTTGAGAAACGCCCTCACTTCCTGTTAAATTGTCAGACGCAGGAAGTTGATGGCAGTTGACGTATTCAGATCTCCAAGGCACCTCATTCCGACCATGGTTACCAAGTTTGGTAACAATCAGACAAGCGGTTGCTAAGAAACTCACTTGCTCCCTGGTTGGCAACTTAGCCGCCATTTTTGATGGACTACAACAGGCAAACGATTTTGCAAATCAAAAATACACCAAATAACTTTTGTTAGGATTCGCATATAGATCACCTACGCCAAATTTCAGGAAAATTGGAAAACATTTGCGACCTGTGATGAATTTGAGAGATTTTACAGGAAGTTGAATATGGCGGAAATACACAAAATTGGAAAACAATATTCAAAGGGGCGATTTTGTTTACCATACTGCCCTTCACATTGGGAGATGGTTTTGGTGATTTCAGCTCCAAGGAGCACAAAGATATTGCTGTTTGAAAATATAAAGTTTAACGACACAATGTAGCGCCCCCCGATGGCCGATTACCCAAACTTTTACTGATTGTTGGGGGCCTATAAAACGTTATACTGACTGTCAAGCATTTTTAAAGGCTTTAAACGATAGCTTGAATTTGATTGGCCCGTGGCGGTCACATGGTATGGAATACCGACTCCCTATTTATTGGAGTACAAGAACCTATTGCACTCATGCAACTCACCAAGTTTGGTTAAAATATCTGCTTGTGTTGAGGAGTAATGAGCCTTACAAGTGGCATTTTGGTACAGCGCCCCCTATGGCCGATTAGTTCCAAACATCGCAGGACTCCTCTGGTCCTCCTTCCGAACATGCGTACCAAGTTTAGTGCCAATTGGACAAATGGTATTTGAGATTCGACCTCAAGTCCCAAATGGCTGCATAGGCGTAATTTTTGATCAACTTTAGTAGACAAACAATTATGCAAATCAAAATTATTTTTAACATGTTTTGTCAATCTTGGTCTGAAGATCATATATGGCAGGTTTCGATAAGATCAGACAAAATTTGCGACCAAAGATATATTTTAGTTTTTTAACAAAATCAAAAATGGCGGAAAATCTAGTTGTGCAAATTAAAACGGTCTCTAGGAAAGTTGTTCAGCATGTGGTCATGCATCATCTGACACTAGTTTCATGTCTCTAGGCCAATCACAGCCTGTTTGACTTTGACCCGATTTCAGAGGCATGGACACCATGTGAGTTTGGCATAGCCCTCTATGGATGTGCCAAGTTAAAAAAAAAGTTTGCCAGTAGAAGTCTGCAAACTTGTAAAAACCACGGAAGAAAGAAAATAATAATAATAGAAAAAACTAACAATTACAATACGGTTCCAGCAGCTTTGCTGCTTGGACCCCTAATGACATTATGTGGGCCACACACATAAAATAACATGGACTGCATTTATATTGCGCTTTTCTAACCTTCCAGCCACTCAAAGTATACATTATTTATCCAATTGCCTATTGGTGTTAGCCGGGTTCAAACAAGTGACTTCTGGATCACCTATCTTCCTACACGTGCCACCAGCCCAGCTAGAGAAACAGAGGAGCTCAGATGACATCACACATTATTTATCCAATTGCCTATTGGTGTTAGCCGGGTTCAAACAAGTGACTTCTGGATCACCTATCTTCCTACACG
>JAODLL010064384.1:3231-17492 GCA_026546735.1 Forbesichthys agassizii
AGACCAACTGCAGAGCATTCTGCAGGCGGGGCGAGATGGTTAGACCAACTGCAGAGCATTCTGCAGGCGGGGCGAGATGGTTAGACCAACTGCAGAGCAATTTTTTTTTTAAAGAAAAAGCAAGGTGTCTAAATTGTCTAAAATACACACATATACTGTATATATTTTCTATATTATTTATATGAAAGATAACCCTTAAAACCAATACAATGTAGCTGGAGTCTGAAGTAAATTAAATTCCTATACATTTTATAAAATAAATTATATAAAATGAAAGATGACCTCTAGCACGAATAAATGTGTACCAAAGAATACAATTATATTCCTATACCATCATCACAATATAATCCAATAGAAGACAATACCAGGCCATTAGTACCAACAATCTAAAACCAGGGGCCAATTGCTATGAAATGCAATTATCCAATTAAGTAACCTACTTTTTAAAATGTTATTTAAATATAAATTGAGGTCAGCTATCTCTGAATAGAAAAACACGTGGTTGTGCATGCTGCTTCTCATTGTATTTGCCCTCCAAAACATATTTAATGTACACCACCTCATTATCTACTGCATATTGAAAAGGTTCATTATTACCTTGATGTCATCAATCAGCAGCATGACATCTTGGGACAAGTAAAAGTCACTGAGATCAAACACTATCGGGTAGCACACCACCGTCTTGCCCAGGATACGATAGATCTGGATGCACGCACACAGGTGCACACACACACACACACACACACACACACGGGCACACATTATGTGTACATACATTATTCTGGGTAAAACATGTTATCAATTGTAATATACGTAGAGCTACATATACACTTGCACTTGAAAGAGTACGGTAACTACACTTATATCTTTATTATTTATGCATTTCCGCCATAGTGAACATACACACAAACAGATACAGATACACAAATGACAATAATGTCCTTTGGCAGACTGCAATCTTCCCACGTAAACGTTCCATTATAAAAATGTCTGAGCAATGTGTTTGGAGCCATGATTCATTTGTTTTTGGCATGTCCTTTATTGAGCACGCTTGCTCTCTTATTTGCTCTTGCTATGACCTTCGCTTGGGTGCCAGATAGTGGTAGTAACGCAAATATTATTCTAATCTGTCATTACAAAGTTCTGGAAAATATATGACAATCACGAGCAGCCACACAGTTATGACCTGTGTTTGTGTATCAGCGACTGTAGCTAACACCTAAATATGTGTGTGTGTGTACCTTGCAGGTCCCTATGCAGCCAACCGGTCTGTCCGGACGCCCACTTAATCCCAGTTTGTTATTGACAGCCAAGAAGCGATACGCCTGTGGGAAGTGAAAAGGATTCGCACATACATATTTAATCAATAATGCATGTCAATATGACTGCACAGTATAAGATGTGTAACCTTTGAACCTGTAAAATCCACATCGTCCGTGGAAACCTCTGTGATCTTATATGTGTTTTTAGCAGGGGTTAAAGGCATCATCTTGCATTTGTAATGCCAGGCAGGTGCAGCACAGACTCCACTACACATGCATGGACTCACCGCTGAGCTGAGCTGGGGGATTTCTGTTGATGCTGCTCATAAACTGAAATTACCTCCATAAGGTGGAATGGCCTTGTGATATTAGCTGGAGACATATGGATATGCTAAGCTCCCTGGGCTGTTGTTTAGTGGCCCATAGCATGCACACTATACACACTATACTGTTACAGGTATAGTCTGCTATTGTAAGCTAATTGTAAGCTAATGTGTCAAATTCAAAAAGCACCTTCTGTTCCCTGTTATCTGGTACTTCTGCACAGCCTCAGTGCCGTAAATAGGAACACAAAGTGGCAAACGCCCCTGGCATCACAATGTTTTTCAATGTGAGGGGGCGGAGTTTCTGATTTGATTTGGTTTCGACGGTCTCGAGAATGATCAAGTCTGCATTTAACAACCTGTGTTCTGATGTACTGTATGTCGGCTTGTACATTAAGAAGAGGCAGAGTAGCCATGGCTAGATATAACTGCAACACTGCAGCATTCTAATTTTAGAGTTATACAATGCCGCTTATAGAAACCAAGATTTTACAATGAGCATACATTTAATTCATTGGCAAAGACTCAACACTTTGCTGTGTCTGGCCTAAAGAGAACTTCTCCGTCTCTACTTCTATTAGATTGGATATAGATCGAGGGGGAAAGTCTGTAATTTAAATCTGGGAGTTTGTGTTTCTGGAAATGCTTTTGTCAGTGTGTTATTACCTATAAGTGCAGCCTACGGCAGAGGTAGCTCTGTGAATGCTAACTTAGGTCCCCAACTATCCAGTAGAAATGGAAGTCAGTCAACTAGTATGAGGTCATAAAAAAGTGGCTGATAAAAAGATATGTCTGCCCAGTGTATTTGGCGCTTGCCGCTCATGACAAAACCCAATACACTGGGGTGGACCGGCTCCTATCTCACGTACATTTACTTTTCTCTTTTGCTTCAGGCTTATCAGAAAACGTTATTACGGATTTATTTGAGCTCTAACAGGCAAAGACATGCCTTTACTCACAGCACTAGTGTAGGAGTTAAAGTAAAGGTGTTTATATTGTCACATACATATACACGTAGCGAAATTCATTCTCTGCATTTAACCCATGTCTCAAGGTTGCAGTGGGCAGTCGCTGTGCAGCGCCCGGGGACCACCTCCAGATTGGAGGTCACTGGTCACATGACACTGGCTGGAGAGAGTGAACCTGACATGTTGTTTGGAGTTTAACCGGAGGTTGAGTGTCAGACAAAGTGAAACACAGACTGAATGAGAGACAGACAGATTGACAGACAGCTTCCCAGCAAGTGTGTCTCTGGCACTGCAGGTAGAAAGAAGAAAAGGACCAGAGCAGCAGATCAGAAGATGCACAGAGAAAGGAAGATTGACATTTATTTAATGGCTTCTGATTACATGAGCCCCATGGAGCACCACAACCACACACTATAATACTGTGTCTGTGTGTGTGAGTGTGTGTGTGTGTATATGGTTGTCTGTGTCGGTGTGTGTCGAAGAAAGCAAGCACACCCACACAGCAATTTGTATTTATGTAGTATGTGTGTGTGTGTGTGTGTGTGTGTGTGTGCACGTGCTGAAGGGCCACCTTAAGGTCAACCCTGACATACTAATTGACCTCCGGTCTGCTGTGATCACTGAGACGGCATCGCTACGACCACAGACTCAAGAAGCACTGTGGGAAAACCGCATTTGCACGGCTCCTCAGTGGAGCTGCAGTTCTAAAGTCAACCAACAGGTGGTGCTGTGTCACTCCTATGCACTCCTTGTTTATATAAAAAATAAAATAAAAATTGAAATGTGTAAGATTGAAAAAAACAAAACAGGTAGACAGAGAATGCGAAAGGTTGGCCAATTAGTGGAAAATAAAGCGTTTTAAAAAAGGAAGGTGAAGTTGACATAAAAGAGAGGTGTTAATTGAGGTTTAAGTGGCGTGACGAATCCCACTGACCGAAGACACAAGGACAAGACGAAGAAGAGGGAATTGAGTGACAATGAAGACCTCTGCACCCAAGACATCCTGTCTGCGGAATACCAATGACTAAGAGCTAATGGCACAAGGGCCGCCTATCAGAGCCTCCGTTCATCTCCTGTTATTTCCTCTGACCACAGCAAAAATAAATAGTCTACTGGTTAAGAGGCACTTTCAACAGCTACACAATGTCCACAGGGTGGACAAGTATATATGGACCAATTACTTTTAAAGGCACAATCACTGATGTGTCTCTGGAATTGCCTTGTGATTGAAACCCGCACTGCAGAAATGTTGTGGTGGCATAACCCTCATCACATTCCTATCTGCTTTCCTTATACAAGTCTTGCATGCTTCTCTACCTCTCCTGCGACAGCATTTCACAACAGAAGCTCTGAGCTGCAGCTGCTGATATGTGTGCTTCTGCATGGCTGTCAGACACCAGAAGAAGAGATGGTCTTTTGAAGAGATCCGTCTCTTCAAAAGACACCTCGGTACCTCCGACACGCTACCTCATAACACTCCCACCAACTGAAGTTTCCTATGACAATTCTCTTATTACGTTTATATATACGTATATATATATATGCATACATACAGTATATACAGTATTTAATCTGTGTCCTGCTACAATAGGTTGGATCAGCTCTTAATAATAATTAGGCTTGACTGATGCATTATAAATGTTGTAAAATCATTAACATAGTAACTGATTGTTGCTGTCTTACGATAACTGGAGCATGTAATATTCAGCTATTGGCAAATGTGCTTATTGTAAATCGCTTCAGATTAAAGCGCCGGCATCGGCTAAATAGAAATGTAAACATGAATATCATGTATAATGTTTAGTCATATAAAATATAATGGCTCACACATCATAGGAGGAAATTGTACACAAATACAGAGGACAGAAGTTGGTAGCGAGGTGTGAATTCTTCCTCTACAAGCCCTCAGCCAGCAGGCAGAAAACATAATCAACACAATCAAGCTACTGTGAGCAAAGAGGACAGGCTGAACGCAGCTCGCCACGCCAGAAACGGCACACGCACACACACAGACACACACAGACACACACATGCACACACGCACGCACACACAGAACCTCTCAAGGAGTTAAGTGTCTGTCTGTAGTCATGATTTAATATTCACCACGGCACTCTTGCTGTGACTCATGACTGCACTTTCCATCTGAAGTTGCCCGGGCACCGCGCGCCGCGCAGAGCAGAGCAGAGCAGAGGCAGAAGACGGATAGGGTGGCAGCAGATATGGAAGGGGAACACTGGGATGACAGGCCTCGAGAGCAGGGCTGTTTCTGCTGCTGCAATCACCGTACACTAACGGAAGGGGAGCGGGTATCGAGAGGCAGAACATGGGGAAATGACGCAAATAAAGGGGTAGGGACCGACTGTAGAGAGGAGACGTTTTGGAGTGACACGTTTGACAGGGGATGGGCACGTGTTACAGATTCAGTACTGCTGGTACAGGACGTTTGGTCCAGACAACGAAGGTGAGCGCTGGGCAAACGCGGTCGTCAGGGCGATTGACAGGACAGGAAATTAAGTGATGGATACAGAGTGAATAGAGTGTGGTCATTAACGGACATTACGGAAGCCAGGAGAAGAGAGAAGAAGATTAAAAAACAGCTATGTATTAAAAATAAAGTTATATAGCTACAGTATACTGTATAGAAGGTAACTTTGAGGAAGACAAAACAGCCAATCAAAAACTTTACAAAACCCTATTATATTCAACAATAAGGATTTGGGGGCTTTTATCAGCTTAACTTCCCTTCTAAAGCTGCATGCTCCCTGACCTGTTATCGGGCCCGCTAGCATTCACATGCTAAAGAAGGGAAAACATGGCAGAAACCCTTTGATTTCTTTTTGTCAGTTTAATTTAAAATCTTAGTTCCTCTAATGTTTAGAATTTGAGGACATCAGTGGGAAACCCGTTTATCCAACGTCACCAGAAAAAGGGCTTATTTTTTGCATACAGGAGCATGGCCTGAATTTAGAGTCCATTACAACACAACCACTATTAAAATGTTAGCGTTGTTACGGCCTGGCCTATTAAACACAAACACTAAACTAACTTACAGAATAACATGGAATGAGGTGTGAATGTCTGTAAGTGTATGTACTGGAAAGATGTGGTGGGTGTTGCGCATGCTAACCAAACTAAGAACCAAACCAAACAACGAAAGTCATGTGTGGTGCAACACACCTATATCAGTGAATTGCCCAGGTGCACTTCATTAGCCTAATTAGGGCCTATCCAGCCAATAAGGACCACAGGCCTGCTAAAACAAGGCAGGGCCGTCACACCGTCTACTGGACAAACACTGTCTAATGTGTAAAGTATAGTGGACTATCACCCATTTCCGTAGTGACGGGTGCTGATCAATTCACACGGACAATCGCCATTCCTCAAATCAATCAACTTAACCAGTCTACAACACCAGCTTTGACTGAGTGGATAATCAGAAGCAAATCTTAATAGCGCGCCATTTGCAATGCTGCTGATTGATAGACTTAAGCTGAGCGCGGCTAGCATATTGATACTGGGCCGCTGAAAGATAATCTAGCTAACCGTCTCATGGATTTGTGCTGCAACTGGAGCATCAGCATAGTCTGTCATGTCACCCCCCCCCTCCTCAGATGGAGTTACTACTGTTCAGGATTAATGGTGAATGATTGCTAAGGCACCTGGTACAGCTGGCGAAGCATCTGTTAACCTAGGGGGACGCTGCGATGTTACCAACGCAGGCTGCTTCTAATGCAGCAGTAATGTCATTGATTATTAAGGAAATAAGGGATGTGGGTGCGTCGCTATAGACTGTGTGCGTGCGTGTGCGTGCGTGTGTGTGTGTGCGTGTGCGTGCGTGCGTGTGCGTGTGTTACCTTGACCAGTTCCTGTTGAGGCCAAATCTGGATTGGTTCAACCTGTTGCGGTGTCTGCGTCTGAATGCCATATGTATTCAGGAAGACCTGCAGTCTGCACACGCACGCACAAAACAAACATGTCCATCCATATTCAACATGCATGCATGCACAATAATTACAGTGAGCGATGTGCACAGATTCAAACTACGTGCACTATACTTTGTGACAATGTCAGAGGTCAACCTAAACTATTGTGGGTAGGTGTACACTATGACTATTCCATGCCACACTTGCATTCATACATACATACATACCTCTGGCTCTCTGCAATTAGAGCTGCATGGATGACAACATCATTCTCTATGGGTCCCTGTGACAGAGATAGATAGAGAGACACACGCATATAAATATATATATATGTATATATGAGAGAGAGAGAGAGAGAGAGAGAGAGAGATAGAGAGAGAGAGAGAGAGGGGACAACGAACAAGGGCAGAGGCAGCAAGAGAGGAGAATAAATAACACCTTATGAATTGAGACAGTAGAATACCGGTGGAGGCTGGAATGAAAATTCAGATCAGACAGTCAAAATAACAATAACCTGTCTCCTCCTGTCACCTCTATTCTCAGCTTATTACTTTATTATTACATTTACACTGGCTGAGAAAAAAAAAGAAAACTCACAGTAGACTATATATTGCACACAGTGAGACAGAGAGAGAGAGAGAGAGAGAGAGAGAGAGAGAGAGAGAGAGAGAGAGAGAGAACCCCCGGCTACAGCTGAAGAATTGGAGGTTGCTTGCGAGAGAGAAACCACAGTAACAGTGAAACTTAGAGCTATTGCTCCATTTTGCCACAGTGACCGTCGGCCATTTCAGACGATAATAACACGATGGTCCACACCAGCAGCTCTCAAACCTTTCAACCCTCCTCCATACTGTAGTAAATAAGGGGGTGTTGGTCACTAACATAAGTAACACAAATAACATTCTAAAGCTACTGTCGATCCATGCTTCCCTACTGTAGAGCCCAGACAGGTAGTTTTTCTACAGCGCCATCACACCAGTCATTTTCAGCTCTCCATGCTCCAAAACTCAAATTTGATCGTTTTTTTTTTGTCTCGTTTCTTGTATAGTGTGTGTGTGTGTGTGTGTGTGTGTGTGGAGCTGCAGTGAATGGCAACTGAATGTAATCATGTAGATTATATGTTGAGTGACAGATTATTCCCTGCCATTTAGGGAGCATGCAGGCACTTGTATCAGAGGGCTTTCATCTGACTCATTGTGCAGCTCCGCAGGAAGGCACGTCTACTGTAGCCAGAGTAGGGCTGGCCGATACACCGGTATTTAATATAGTTTATATCGATATAGTTATATTATGCGTTTATTCATTACTTTTTGGATTTGTTCATCTCTCCCTCCATGCCAGCAGTTGGCCTGAGGAGTGGAGTCAGGAGCGAGTGATTTAGTGCGTTCAGAGTGTCAAAGGAGCGGAGACAATAGAGAAAGCTCACATATGTCGGCCTACTAACTAAGCTGACACAGAGTGAGCAGTTGAAGTGTTAGTTTAGTATTAGTTTGTCAGAGTAGCCAATGAGAGGAGTAGATACTGAGTCACATGCTCAATTTCCGTTTCTGACAAACAGATACAGGTAGCCAGCTAGTATTACAAGGTATCGATAATCAAAAACAAATATAGCCGCAATATTCACAACCTCTCTTCTATCGATTTAACCATTTAGTTACAATTAATGTAGCTAAAAAATACAAAGATGCACATTTCCATCGGGTTTCCTGTTTCTTCTCCTCACCTGAACAGTTAGCCCTCTTTATAGACAGTACCGATATATATATATATATATCGTGTATCGGTCAACCTAAATATATCGGGATATGATTTTTGGTCCATATCGCCCGGCCATAACCCAGAGGCATGCTCGCACACACACATGTACCTGATATGACTGTCAGTTTCTTTATGATTGATTAATCTGATTGGTGACATCACAAACTTCAACAGATATTGAAGAACAGGACTGCCGCCTGCCTTCCAGCTGAGATCAGCTAATAGGTTCAAACACCTGTCTGTGCCTTTAAGGTCTAGTAAGCTATTGCAGGCCATGTCAAAGCTAATACACATTATGTAAAATTCAACAAAGATCGGCTCGCATTTCGCTATCTTACCGTGTGTGTGTACCGTCTGTGTGTGGTGAAAAAAGCATCTGATACTTCTACACAGCTGTTCACACCAACAAAGCCGCAGTATTACGCTTTGCTTCACAGTGCATTTTCATGTGTGTAACGGTGCGGAGGAATATTGTTTTGATTTGAGCGAGAAGTTAGCAAGCGTTCTCGACTGACCCTGACTGACTCTGCCTTCATCCTACAGAATCTTCAGATCTTCAGGAACACAATTAAGAGTACCATCCCTTTTTATATGCTTAGTAGCCTGGCTTATGCTACAGTATGTCTGTAGTCTGGGACATGGAAAATCCTGCACGCTCACATGCAAAATGTCACCCCATAATGCTACACTGTAGCATTCATTCATTTAATAAGCAGAATATCAATCAATGGTGCTTTGCTTCTGCGAAGTTCAATGGATATCGGTATGGAAATAGCATTAATTTATTCACGTAACAAGTAATCAGAACAAAAATAAAAATGAGAAATGAGTTACTATTATTAACTGGATGCAGCAGAGCCCACATGGTGAAGTATGTTCTAGTAACAGAGGTGCGTTCATAATTGGCAAACAAAACAACCGCGAACGATGGCGAACACAAGCAAACAGTCTGATGAGGCAGTTCTCATTAACAAAGGGTGACAATGTAAATGTAACAATTTTGGAATGTTCACACAAACGTTTAAAGCGAAAGGCGTCGGCCGCGAACGCTCGTCTCAGTTCGCCAAATCTGAGCGCACCTCGGGACTTGGCGGGGTAAACAAAAGCAGCGTGGCCGAGCGACGGCTCAGCGCAGACCACCGAAGCTGTGTGTGACACTAGCCTGGAGGCTTCACTTTTGGAAAAAGATAAATAAAGTATCGGCCTGGAAGGTGAGCACGAACACAAATAGACAAACAGGCCCTGTCGGGCGGTCCCCTGCAGGGCTTACTCACAGTCACTCTGCTCCGTGGTTGGCTCTAACTAGCAGAGCCACCGTTAAGGGCTAGAGCTCTCCCTGGAGTGCCAGTCCAATCCCAGTATCTCGACATGCTGGAGGTGTTTGTACACGCGCGCACACTAGTGGCATCAGCAATGGCAGGCACGGATATAAATGACGTGCGACACTTGCTTAAAAATAGTTCCTTCGCCCTGGCAAACAACATGGTAAGAGAGTATAGAAACACGGCACAAAGTGGGAAAGGGAGATCGGAAAGATACTGTTTACTGTTCACATTATTTTATCTCCTGCACTCTAATTGATGCCGTCTGTTTTGACTGTGCGTGCCCAAAATCTCAGCAACACACACACACTCTAATATAGGAGCTACATGAATAGTGTGCAGAGACACGACTGTCACAATTGCGAACAAATGAGAATGAAGCGGTTTTTCCGCACCACAACAGAGCAGAGCGATACGCTGCACCTGGATAGACGTGCTAAGGCAGTAAGGAGAGAGAGCTGGGCAGGAGGACTAGACAGGAGACACATTGAAACGCACTGCCAACCAGTAAGCAGTATTTGCACCACTGCAGCCCCTGCTTACAGTGATTTGCACCAGGCACCGTTTGCATATCCCCATCTCTGACGAGAGATAGCGCTGAGGCAAAATTGAGACGAGGTGAAAAACTATTTGCACTGTCTGCCAAACAAGGCTGGGCCCGGTCTCCAAAAAAACAGAAGTGAATGTCAGCACTGCTTCGTTTGAGTCTGTGAAGAAATTAAAAGCACCGAGTTGTGACTCATTCCCTCTGTTTAACTATCAATCTCTCCCCCCTTGTATCTCCCTCCTTTTCCCTCTCTCCCTCTCCCTCCATTTGTCTTACACTCACGGTAACCGCAACAATTACGTTGGAACATTGATGAGAGAGCGTATAGTGCTGTGTGTTGGATGCTACCTGCAAAACCTTCGCACATTGGCAACATCACCAGGCACACTAAGCATTTTAAGCATGTACTGTATACCGTTTGATTGCATTGGATGGGGCAAAGTATGTACCTACTCGATGCCATTCAATGAGTAGACTGCTAATGAATCCTAAGGAGCCTGTAATGGGACAGATAAAGTGTAGATATAGATAAGATAGAGAAGGGTAAAAAGCTAAATAAGTAATTTGATGTCAACAATAAGGATGTAGAGGTCTAATCAACCAAAGCTTATCTTAAAACACCTCTTTGGGGTTGCAGGCCCTAAACAAGAGTGCCAGAGAACTCTATTTTCTTAACACAAGCAGATATTATCCTGTGCCTAAATAATGCGGTCCCAGACCCAAGACCCTAAGCTGAAATGATTCCATTTTAGTATGCTATTATATTATTGTATTATTGTTTGGCATACCCATAGCTGCTCACCCCTATTTGGTGTTGCTACAGTTTATAATTTGAGTTTATTGTCAGCATTCTGGGAAATAAACTTAGTTTTCATTATGAATTATATAAACAAGAAAATAAAAAAATGATCTCGCTCCAAAATGACAACAAAAAATGGAAATGTCCCTATACAAACAATGGCTTAAACCTCCACGGCGTCCTCGAGAATACTGCCTCTCGATTGCTCTAAGAATGACATCTCAACGCCAGAAAGTGTGGCTTTGCGAGTTTAGCTAAAATACGACTGTAGATAAAGTCATTAAACAAGCGGCAAGTGACTTTTCAATCTGTGCCTCTTAAGATGGAAACCATTCTTTGTATACATGTAAAAGTTAGCTTTTTTTCAAAAGGTCGTCTAGCAGGAGCTATAGCACAGCAGGGAGTGAACATCAAGCAGAGGCTTATTATGTGATATCAGAAACTCAACCTGACGGGGGAAGGGGTTCCAAGAGGCCTCGTGAAACAGAAGATATAATATATAATACAAACCTAACAGAGGGAGGTACAAAATGACACAGAGAGAAAGAGAGAGTGAGTGAGAGGGATAGAGAGAGTTGAGCGTGGCAAAAGTGTCTCAGCAGTCTAAAAACGAAGTGAAGAATTGGATTCTGTGGCGTACAGCTGGTGGAATTATAAAGGTATCCCCGACAGAGAGACCCATACATTGTCCTCCCGACCCGACTCAGAAATATTATCCTCGTCCAGAAAATCAATTGATATTAAAGGTGCAGCGAGGCATGAGCTACAGGAGCCTTGGCGTGTCAGAGCTACCCTGTTTAATATTATGCCTGAAGAGGCTTTGTGGCAGTCTATTGCAGGAAACATAAGTGGCCCAATTACTTGTGTACTGCGTGCGTGCGTGCGTGCGCGTCTGCCCAGCCAGAAGAAACAGCCACAATGTGAAATGTAATAAATCCACACACCCAAGCCCTTTCCCCCATGTAAATGGTAATGCACGGCGCACTGTATAACCGCCAAACCTAAATCACAGGCTATGATGTCTTATACTGCAGCACTGGACTGAGTTATGGTTATGAGAACTGCTCAAAATGGAACTAGAGCAAATTACAGTACATTAGGGTATGTGCTGTTATCACAAGTGTTTTCAAAGTAACCAACAACAGCCTGGCCAAACAGTACACATAATGCCCGTGTGTGTGTGTGTGTGTGTGCGTGCGTTAGCATATCGAATATATCAACATATTCATATACAGTAAACTCTACCTTATGTAGACTTACAGACAACAGTCTATACTGTAGGTGGCACACAAATAAACCCCCAAAATGTCTATTTATACACCAACTGGCAGAGGGTCACCTCTCAATGAGGCATGTCTGAACCTAGCCACCCTCATTACTCTTGTTGCGATGTTGTTCAGCAGAGAGGAGAAGCCAGGCTGAATGCACACTGTACATATACTGTAGCACTGGTCTGAAGAGAAGATATTTGTTAATGCATGTTGAATACACTGAACACAGGTAGGAGTATTTGGACAAAGACAGAATTCATATGTTGTGGAGATATGGTGTCCAAATAAACACTATAACATACGTTACATTCATCTACGGCTGTTCTGGAAATAACACTTTTAAATAACTTTCAGTTTTATAAAAAGAGCTAAAATGTTCTTAGAAGCATTACTCTAATGACTTTTTTTTTACATTTGTATTTTATTAACAGTTGGGCCTACTCCTAATTGGAGCACATTGTGTATAAAACCAATGTAATAAATACCAACATAATGTAACGTCATGTTTTGTTGACAGTTATTTGTCTCTAGGGCGAGGCTGTTGGGCTGCAGTGAAAAAAAGATGTGTAACAACTTTATCAATCCATGGTCATGGTTATTCAACCTCCATGGTTACTCAACCGCATGGTAACTCAACCTGCATGGTTTCTCAACCTGCATGTTGAGTACATGCAGGTTGTACAAGAGTTTTGAGAACCACATAAACCGTTTAGAGCAGAGGTCTTCAACGTTTATGCGTAGGGCGGCCTATTAGTGCCATGTAAAAATGTTGGCCACTAAGCCATTCAAATAATGTTGTACAGATTTATATATTAATTTATAACACAGGTTGTATTTATGTTAATTTATATCTTTTGACATTGTAATTTTTTGAAGAAAATACAATTGGGATCTATTAATTTGGAGGACACCCTGCAGTACCTCGAAGGAGCCCCTAGGGGTCCTGGACCGGGCCTCACTTAGCAGCTCAGGTTATTTTGACAATACACACTATACAAGTGCAACCTGCTAAATTCTAAACCAAACTGATACTGACAGCACATGTGTGTTTATACTATTTCAGTTCCGCCTATACTCTCAGGTGGACCAAATGCTGTTTACACCGCTGATGTAATGTCCTGGAAATGTGGCACCTCAACACTGGAGCACAGCAAAATCGAAGAATTCAGAACAGCAAATAAAAAAGGTTTGTATAGAATAATTTTTACTCAATGCTACCAGATAAATGATTTCTAAATAAAAAAATCTGAATGTCAATTTAAATCCCAGAGAAGCTTGGGTATTGAATGTGTGGACAACCAATAACAACTACTATACTTGTCAACAGCTACTGAGAGCAGATAGCATCTCTCTGAACCACCGGCCATGAAAACAGCTATAAAGGTATTTTTTTTGTTTTGTTTTTTAAACGAAATTGCTTTAAAAACACCTTGGCTGGTACATAAGCTTACCGACCAGAGCTGTAACTACCTTGTGTTAATGTATCCTAAGATAAACAGTTCACTCCATGTCTACTAATTGATGCTGTTTTCTTTTGTTTTGTTGTGCATTTCCTTGGGGGTCTGTAGCCTCCATGTGTCTCAGCACACGGTGTGACTGTGTGCACACCGTGGCCTTGGCCAGAAGCACAAACGAGAAGATGAAGAGCTACCGGGGGCCAAACCCATCAAAGTCCCCTATTGGGGCCCTTGGCACAGACGTGAGTGGGTAAACTACAAGGGGTGATGGGGAGAGAGAGAGAGAGAGAGAGAGAGAGAGAGAGAGAGAGAGAGGGAGAGACAGAGAGGGGGTGTGTGGGAAGAGCAGCTGACAAGGTGTGTGTGTGTGTGTATGTATGAGACACTGCCATCCCCTTCACTTGTGACGAAATGTGAAAGGTGACCCATTTCCTGTGGATAAATTGTGTGTGTGTGTGTGTGTGTGTGTGTGTGTGTGTGTGTGTGTAAAATCCATGCAGTTACAGGCAAGTACTCAAGTGTGTGAATATTTAAACACGTGCGCTGTGTGTCGATGGTGTGTGTGTGTGTGTGTGTGTGTGTGTGTGTGTGTGTGTGTGTGTGTGTGTGTGTGTGTGTGAGAGAGAGAGA
>JAODLL010064395.1:0-14972 GCA_026546735.1 Forbesichthys agassizii
ACTGGGCACAATCTAACACAAATGCAGCTGCTTAGAAAACAAGGTCAAAAAACGTTCTGCTCCTAGTCAGCAACACCTTCCAGGTGCCACGCCCACTTCTCCTGTTATAGTCCTTTATCTGTAGGCCACGCCCACTTCTCCTGTTATAGTCCTTAATCTGTAGGCCACGCCCACTTCTCCTGTTATAGTCCTTTATCTGTAGGCCACGCCCACTTCTCCTGTTATAGTCCTTTATCTGTAGGCCACGCCCACTTCTCCTGTTATAGTCCTTTATCTGTAGGCCACGCCCACTTCTCCACTTCACCACACACTCACACAAAGAAAGAGTTAGTAATACACATAACTAAATAACGCTCCTACATCTGCTTTTGCAAATTCAAGTGAAAGAAAGTCTTCCTCTTGAACTTGCTGAGACTATTTTGGCTGTATAGCAGCGTAAAGCCAGACCAGGTGTGGACCCCAAGAGGTGGAATAATGACTTCTGTCTGTTCTCCTGACATATGATCTGTTGCTCTGCTGCACCATGACTGGATTCATAATTCAATGGATAGTCTGCTGAATGTAATTTGTCTTTGTCCATCTGTGTTCACCATGCGTGTTTGACTGATATGTGACGTTCAAAGGTGTGTGTGTGTGTGTGTGTGTGTGTGTGTGTGGGGGGGGGGGTTGGGGGTTGCCTATTATCACATAAAATGTATGAAACTATGCAAAGATTTTCCTGCCATTCCAACATATACCCAGAATGCATCAGGTGGTGATGTCTCTCCCTGGTCTGATAGTGAGTAGCAGGAGATACCAATGGATCCCGCTGCTGTAAAAGGACAGGCCGCCCCAGTGGATGACAGCAGAGTGCACAACTCTCTACTCCTCTCCTCCAACGCCACGTGCACAGTGGTGTTTCACGCGCACGCCCGCCCCCACACACGCACACACACAGACCTCACCTCAGTGTTCATACAGTTGATCAGTTAACAACAAAAACATAATGGTTATTTATTAATTCATTGTTAATAATTCATTAATTCTAATTTGTCACTGGGCTATCGATCATACTGATCAAAGATTCCACACTTCAGTTCTTCGCCAGGTCTAGTTCTTTGGTTTGATACGCGTGCCTAGTGCGCACGGCTCAGAGGTCCCGTCATGTTTCGTATTTATAAACCACGAGCCCCGTGGCACAAGTCGTCCATTTGACGACCACTGACACCGCGTGGATTCCGGACCGGACCGGACCACCTCGCCCACACAGCACTGTCACGTGCGCGCGTGCACGACGAGCCGCCTCTTCATCATATCCAAACAACAACTTGAGGCGCTTGTCTTTCCAAGGTCGCGGGCGCGCGCACGGTGGTGCCGCGCATGTTTTGGTTACAGGTGTGTGACCCACGGGATGTGCAAATGTCTCGACAGAGACGCGCTCGTCACACCTTCAGGCTGTGCCAACACCGGCACGCACGCACGCCGGTGCCTGGTTAAGCGTGATGGAGAGGATGCGGCAATCCATTGGCTGGGCTCAGTAAATTTCATTCGGTGTAGTCCAATGGCAAACAGCTAGGAGCTGGTAGAGAGAGAGGGAGAGAGAGAGAGGGAGAGAGGTAGGGAGAGCGATGCTTTCTCTATCACTAATGTTTACTTGATGGTCTCCAGCCGTGAGACTGAAGACAGTTTCCATCCTCTGCGGTGACTCATCCAAACATCTAAGAGCCTCACATCTCTGTCCTTTGTCGTGAGGACCTCGTCTTCATCACCCGGACCCTCTCTTCATCACTGGACCTAGGCTTTTACCACTGGATTGGATCTCTCCCGTCGCAGTTCCGTCAGGATCTGTGAATTGGGGTTCGTTTTGACGCCAGTCTGGACTTACTGAGGAGCGTGGCGGTGGTGGACATATACCGACTAGGTGAGTGTGATGCTGGCTGGACGCGATGTTTAGACCAGCCGCGGCTTTGCACGGCTGAAAACTGTAAGTGTATAAGAGTGCGGAATAAACGGGCACGTTTATTCTGGTCAGTTGGGTCCGGTGCATATCATGTTTCGGGGACGCGCGCCGCACTGTATAGGACGGAGCGAGACGCCGTAACAACCTGCAGGCTTTATACGAGCCAACCACGCGAGCTAACGCACGGATTGCATTTAGAAGTCAGGTGGAACTGTCAGGGAGAACAGCAGCAAGATGACACTTCTCACCCTGCTCTGTGCGCCGTCATGTGTTCCTAACTGCGCACTTTTAAAACGCCTCGCAATAACCCCCCTCTCCCCCCCATCACCCACCCCGCCCGCCTGCCGGCTCTCCGGGGGCGAGGTGTCAGTTCATTGACAATAAAGCAGCAAATGTCATTTAGCGCCCGTGTGGTCGAACGAGTGGGTTGCGCGTCTGCGCTCTACGTGTTAATCCGACCGTGTTGATCTGATTCGCTCTATTGTGCAACCGATACACGCACGGCGCTCTGGCGCATCGTAAAACCCGCGCACGCTTACCGCGAGCAGCTCCATAACTTTAATGCCTCGAGAGGAGGGGGAGCGGGGGTGGGGGGGTTAGGATGCTCGAGCTACTAATACTCTCAAAACACGCAAGGTGCGGCGACGTTGGCTCCTATTGGCTCCTCAGATCGGGTTATCGGCCGCCATGCACAAGATGGTGTGTTTGATCATATCTGGACGCGGCAGAGCAGCGGTAATGTGGTTTACGGTGCCTGCCTTGGCTCGAAAACTTTCCCTCTCCTCCTGCCCGGAGACCGTTGCTCCGACATGTGACCTTGTGCGTGTAGCATCACGACGCTGCCAGCAGATCTGTCATTAGTCTCAAGTGATTGTGTCTGCGGAGCAGAGCGCGGCTGGAGACGTGGCGTCGTCTCGCGTTAATGACAGTTGAAGTGGTTGACTCCGTGGGGAGGAGATGGACCGCTTTTCTGGAAGAAATTATTATCACATTAACTGTGTGTGTGGTTGTGTGTGTGTGTATTTGCCCATCCAAGCCAGTTATATCAAGGACTGCTCTGAACCAAGTCAGACATAAACAACACGTCCTAGACTACTCAGAAGGTACAGTAGAGTTACATACATGTGTGACGGAGATCATCCGTCCCCCTCAGGGAATCAAACCCCGATCTCCTACACAGAGAGTGGACACTCCTACAAGGCAGGCCAAAACCCCATGGGCCCTGGCCTGCTGTGAGGTGTCGGAGAGTGAGGTTTAATTTACTGCACAGCTACCTGCTGGCCACCGTTACACATGCAGGCATCACCGATGGGCTAAAAACACCATAACTTAGTTTCACCCATGGAAGAGGGTGTCCAGATAGTCTGTGAGGAGCACAGTTATTCCTCAAATGATCCTTTGGCATCTCCATCAGAAAATACAAAACAAAATAATAATGCCAACTGTAATGGAAATCACAGGAATATATATGATTATATCTTTATATAATATCTATATAATTAATATCTACACTGCTAATATATATAGTATTATTATTATTATTAAGCTCGATATGGAATATATACACTGTATATATGATTAAGATCTACACTTTTGTTAAGGTATAGCTACACTGGTATGGAAGATAAATGGCTCAGGTCTGCATATCTTATCTGAGGTGGCTGAGACCTCGATCTGCTTTTCGTTGCAACCAATCACAGCAGCCAATGTGGCCGCTCTGCTGGAGGTGTGTGTAATTAGAGCGGGTTGCTAGCAGTCTGTGGACACGCTGCTCTCCAGCTCCGATCAAAACATTGATCCGTGAAGATCAAAGGTACAGCGTGGACACACCAGAGCAGAGAACACACGCGGAGTGTAGTCACATGACTGCAGGGCTTGTTTAGCAGCGACCAGGAGTTAAGTGATGTCATGTCTGTTAGCAGCGGTACAGTGGGAAGCGGCTCTGGGCTGTGTTCAAGCCACAGGCGACGGTATTAGCGTGGCCAGGGATAGCGACAGATGCAGGTGAAGGCAGAGCTGTGTGGTGGGTCTCTGTGTACGGGCCCGTGGAGAATAAGACAGGACTGAATCATTGTTCTCACTCAAATGTCAAAGGGACGATCATGTTCCAAGATGGCTTCAAGTTTAACAAATGCCTTCGCTGTCGGATCGCCTGCCAACATCACAATTGATCAAATTCATGGTGTTCTATCAGCCAAATGGCCCAATCTGTCTTCGTTAAGCCGTTTTAATGTCCCCCTGTTGGGTGCTTGATCCCAGAAAGGCACGATTCAAGGAATCCTTCGGATTCTCTGAGAGCAGAGGGTGGTTTAACTAAACATTTTGATTTTACACTTGGTTCGTTGTTTATTAGTGCCATGTGCAGGGTTGCCATGGTTGTACAAGGCATGTTGCAAGACTCAATGTTCAGATTGACCGTGTAATTCAGGACATATGACAATACAACTTGAAACTAATACCAACACTTAAATAAATGAGTTGATCAATTTTAAATGTGGAATTACTCCAACTAAACGTGAACATTAAAGCTAAAGCTATTACAGTTTTAACAGTTAGACCTGTGTAGTTCTTGGATGCAGGAGTATGACTGCATATCATCTAACCCCCAACACACCTGGACATTCGTCTGAGGGCTGGGCCATGTGGGCAGCATTGCTCTGCTCCCTTGAGAGGAACCAGAGGCGTTATCCACTCGTCAGCGAGCCTATTGGCTGCGTGGACGGGCCAGGGGAAGAGTACTGGCCTGTACGGGTCGGACCCAAACGCACGACCACAGGGCGGCAGGCCGAAACAGAAATAGACAGAAAGACAATGAAAGGCAGGGCAATGACGGCCTAAGAGACGTTGATGAAGGACCAACAGTCCGATCACCCAACGTGAATCAGATCAGCGTGGGCCTAATCTCACGGCACATGCTACTAATCCACTGTTAGGTGTTCTCTGTGCTTGTTCTAATATCCTGATAAAACCAGCCCTGAGGAGACAAGTGCCTCATTAAACAGACATATCCTTGATATTCTGATGAAACACAAGGATACTATTGTTTCTGTGTGTCACGTGTGTCAAAGTGTGTAATAGAAGCTGCATGGGGAACAGTTTGGCACAGTTTGGACACACACACACACACACACACACACACACTGGGAGCTGACCAGTACAACCACAGTCTGTACTGGTCCTACTGAGAGCTGTCTGTCTATTATACTGGTTCTTCTGGGAGCTTGCCAGTCCACCTCCAGCCTAGGACTGGTTTTACTGGCTCATCTAAGTAGGGGATGTAAATGTTAGGAACCATTTAAAATTATTTATTTATCCAGGAAAAAAAAACACTGAGATACAGTCATCCGGAAAATCTTCCCAGCGCTTACCTTTTTCAACATTTTGTCACGGTCTTATTTCAAAATGGATAAAAGAAAAAAGTTCTACACACAATACCCCATAAAGGCTGAGTGAAAATAGTTTGTTTGAAAATTTAGCAAATGTATTAAAAGTAAAAAATGTAACTCAAAATGGAGCTCAGGCACATCCTGTTTCCACTGATCATGCTTGAGATGTTTCTACAGCTTGATTAGAGGCCACCTGTAGCAAATTTAGTTGATTGGACATTATTTGAAAGGCACACACCTGTCTATAAAAGGTACTCCAGCTGACAGTGCATGTCAGAGCACAAACCAAGCTATGTCCAAAGAATTGTCTGTAGACCCCCGAGACAGGATTGTATCGAGGCACAAATCTGAGGAAGGCTACAGAAATATGTATGCAGCACTGAAGGTCTCAATGAGCACAGTGGCCTCCATCATCCGTAAATGGAGGAAGTTCGAAACCACCTAGAGCTGGCCATCCGGCCAAACTGAGCGATGGGGAGAAGTGCTTTAGTCTGGGAGGTGACCAAGAACCCTTTTGTGGAGAGAGGAGAATCTTCCAGAAGAACAACCATTTCTGCAGCACTCCACCAATCAGACCTGCATGATAGAGTGGCCTGACGGAAGCCACTTCTCAGTAAAAGACACATGACACCCTGCCTTGAGTTTGCCAAGGCTCTCAGACTCTCAGACCATGAAAAACAAAACTCTATGGTCTGATGAAACAAAGATTGAGCTCTTTGGCCTGAATGCCAAACGGCAAGGGAAAGTTGCGTGTAGCAATGTACAGAGACATCCTTGATCAATATCTGCTCAAGAGCACTCTGGACCTCATAGATCTAAAAATGGCTGTGCACAGACGCTCCCCATCCAACCTGATGAAGACTGCCCAAAAGTAGGTGTGCCAAGCTTGTAGCATCATACTCAAAAGGACTTGAGGCTGTAATTGCAGCCAAAGATCCTTCAATTGAGCAAAGGCTGTGAATACTTGCATACTTTTTGTGTGTGTGTGTGTGAGAAAATAAAGGCGTAGCTTAACAAAATGTGGAAAAAGTGAAGCGCTGTGAATACTTTACAGATGCACTCTTATTTTCAAGGGTGACCTGGTCAAAAGTAAAGTTACCATACACTACACCTGACTGTACAAACAACATATTCCAGTAGAACAATATTCTTCAAGATAAGAATCCAGCCTATGTAAAACATTGACATAGTTCCTGGAGCATTTGCAACCATTAAGGACTGTAAGGATGTGTCTTGTGACGTTAACTGATGAACTAGCAAGTGGTTGCAGAAGCAGCTGTGTTTAAACCCAGTGGGAGTGTTTACGTTGCTGCAGCTCAGCAACTTTTATTTTATTGTAACAGTTGTGAACTGAAATATTGTCATAAAAATCAATCGGCTTTTTTAATCTTGTTCTGGCAGACGCTGGTTTGTGCTCACAAATCCAGTTACACGTGTTTATAAAACAGATGCTCTAGCCACGAGACTCCACAGGAAGCGTAAAGCGCTCCATTTCATATCTGGCGTAAACAGGGAGTGTTTCTGCAATTACTGCAATAACCATTTCATGAGTTAGATGTATTTTCTGTGTCCACAATGTAAAATTATCTGGTGTTTATACACAGCCCTGGCTCTGGAAATGGAGGAACAAAGTGGTGCAGACCACACCACACAAAACTATCCCAACCTTTGCAAGTTGCGTCGTGTGTGTGTAAGGGATTATGTGTATTTATTTTGATGAGTTAAAATAGTAATTCTCCTGCATAGCGTACAGTCTTTTAAGTATTTATCAAATATTTGACTCTATTAGTGGGATTCCGTCTATATACTTGTGCAGCATGTTTATGTATATTAAATAAGGGTAAGAAATCAGCCGTATGGCGGGCGCGTGCCTTATTTCTAATTGAATATGGCTGTCGTTGAGTGGCGTCCGGCCCTGCGTGACAGCGAGGTTAATTAATCAGCCCCGTCCCCCAACCCAGCTGAATGTCTCGGGGCTGAGGAGCCAGGCACCAGCGCTGACAGGATGTTGAATTAGCAGGTTCTGTAGCTACGCCATCTGGGCCTGACGCATATGTCGTCGCCATGCCGACACAGGCTGTACAAGCTTGCTCGCAGAGTGACACATGCTGGATCCCAGGGAACAGTTTAAAGTGTTACCTCCTCATTTAGCGCTCGGGATTGACGGGGTTATATCGGCCTACATGTCGCAATTACAGTTTTTATTCTAGCGCTAACAACCGCTTACCTATACTGAGGGTACCTCAAAACTCATAACACAGCATTTTAATTGTAATGTTTTTGTCAAACACATCTTGTTAATTAAATACTAATTCTACATTTCAAAACGTAAAAAAACATTATCTACTAACTAACTCTATCAAAACATTACAATCCTGACACAAAATCACATTCTGTCAAAAAACTAGAACGCTTTCTCTCCAAGAGGAACATGAAGTCAGACCCAGAGCCATGGAAATAACAGAATTACGCCAACGGAAGTTTGACATTGTCAGCGGTCACATGGTTCATGGAGAGTCAAAGACCTATAGCACAATAGTTCCAGGAAGTGCTTGGTGGGCATTTTTAATATGTATATACAGATATTAAACTCAATAAATGCACCTATTTACATTTAAAATATAATTTTTAGTGTATTTTGGCTCCATTGCTGTGGATAAATACTGCTGAGATGGTGCAACTCTGTTATTTCCATGGCTCTGGTCAATAATTGTCATGGTTTAATGGTCCTGCCATGGTTCCTGGGTTTCCCCTTCACTCATTTACTCATGTTGGACTGCCTGTGTCTTGTCATTACACACCTGGTGCCCATTCCCCTAGTTAGCTAGAGTATATGTAGCCCTCTTGCTTGCTTATTGTTTGCTGTACTGGTGAATGTTTTTGTGTATTGTCTGATTAAAGTCAAGATTGTTGCTTGAACTCCAACCTGCGTTTGGTTTCTGCCACCCCCACTCAACCGTGACAATAATAGCTAAATGAAAACTGCATTACTTTTCACGTTTCAGATTTACATGCATATAAAGTAGACAATGTGAATTTAAATTAAATTTAAATTTTTTTAAATCAGTTTACTTTTACTGTAAAGCACACTAACTTTTTGTCTTGAGGTGTGTATATTTTCTTTCCTTGATGTGTGCATCATGAAAACAAATGTATGTAAAAATAAATGAGTCACCTATGCTTTATACTGTTATAATATACATTAGCGTTTTCACAGCCGGAGGACCAATCAGGGTGGGTTAGTGAGATGACGTTGAAGTCAAGAGTGTTTCTACATGGTGGTAGAGCTAGATGAGGCGACCAAAACAGTTGTAGCAACGCTGATTGGTTAAGAATGTGAATCTATTTCCAAATGACTGTAACCAGAGGTCTACAGGAGGTCTGTAGGAGGCATTCTTACTCCTCTTTCCCAGGTCCAGACAATATTATTTCTTTCTCTTTTGAGAAAGTTGTTCTGTATCCACGCTAGATAAACTCAATCATTTTTACTGCTTTGTGTTTGTCTCTATAATTGAACGTATTACACCTGGCTATGTCTCTGATTGAGATTAGACTTAGTTGTGACTGATATATTTTCCACAAATTACAATAAATCATTGATATGTTCATGCTTATCAGCTGTTTCAACATAGATCTTGATCCGCTGTTGTTGCAGAAGTAGAAGCTTTATGTACAATATACAGTTTTAAACATTAGGTCTTCATTTCTGAAATGTTGTGTGCAAGCATTTGTAAAAATAAAGTAAGTAAGTAAAGATCCATAATTTTGGTATTAATTAAGCTTGTTTGTAAAGAAAATAACAGCATTTAAGAAATGCATAAATTGACTGCATATTGTGTGGAATCAACATGAATTGTGTTAATGGTATGGTCATGAACTGTTTAGAGTTTTCAAAATGTGACCACAGATTGGACAAATGGATGTTAGCGGTAGAAAAACACTGTAACAAGGATATTGGTCTTTTGAGAAAAAATGTAGATGCAATTTGGTTCACCGAAACATTCCCACATAAATAAATGTGTGTGTGTGTGTGTGAGGAAGGTTATTTAAACAGTTCATAGAGCTTTTCTTATTTCACCTGATCAGCCTGGTTTCTAGGTGAGACACATTAGTGAGGCGTCCTACAGCGCATGATGCTCTGAGCTAAAATTAATATCCTGTGTTCCAGGATCTGCTGTTCACCAGAGTAAATCTGAGGTCATCTTGGGTCAACTGAGGACATCTGAGGTCACCTGAGGTCACCTGACAAGGCCGGTCCTTACAGTGTGCAGAGGCTGCCGAGGCTGACCTTTACATGGGGAGCTCCGGGAGGGCCGCCCGGTCGGGCTGAGACCTCCCCTCTTTGCGTCGGGAGGAAGAGCAGGGGGAGGGGGAGGAGCGGAGAGGCGTGCAGCGGTGGGCGGAGCCTAGCGGCGGCATGTGGTGTGCCCTGCTGCTGTTGCTAGGCGGGGCGCTGGCACAGCAGCCACCCCCTGTGGTCACCACCAACTACGGCAAGCTGCGGGGCGTGAAGGTGGCACTGCCCAACGAGATCCTGGGGCCCGTGGAGCAGTACCTGGGCGTGCCCTACGCCCTGCCGCCCACAGGGGAGCGCCGCTTCCAGCCGCCCGAGCCGCCCGCCTCCTGGCCCGGCATACGCAACGCCACGCAGTTTGCCGCCGTCTGCCCACAGTTCCTGGAGGAGCGGCTGCTGCTCCACGACATGCTGCCCGTCTGGTTCAGCAGCAACATGGACACGGTGGCCGGGTACGTGCAGGAGCAGAGCGAGGACTGCCTCTTCCTCAACATATACGTGCCCACCGAGGACGGTACGTGGTGTGTGTGTGTGTGTGTGTGTGTGGGTGGTGTACAGTGAGTGTGAGTGGGGCATTGTGTTCCTCTTGAAAAGCGCCCCATGCCTTCTGGGGACCCCTGGCATTATAATTGCTCTCAGAGTCAACAGAGCACTTTGTCCCTCGAGAGCCGCGAGGAGATCTTCTATTAGCCGCTGAGACCCCCCCCCCCCTTCCTTGCAGTGATGGCCGATAACCATGGCGATAACACAACGGCAGCTAGGTCACGGCCATCAAGTGTCTGAGTGGTGTGGAGTGTGTGTGTGTGTGTGCGTGTGTGTGTGCTCCCTGACTTGACCCGATGCCTCACAAAGGTCTTGGTAGCTGTGTGTAGCACAGCAGTGCATTGTGGGTATTGCTGGATGGCCGTTCTCGAGGGCCTGCAGGGACGACTGGAGCCCCTGACCACTCAAAGCACTATATTTAGACTGTGTGTGTCTGTGACAGAATGTGTGTGTGAGGGATGTCACCAGAACCGATACTTCGGTACAAAGACATGACTGTACTCGTTTTTGTAGGTATCATAGGTATTGCGGCTCTAGTCTGGCAGAGCCAGCCTTTCCTTACGTAAAGTCTGGGACACAGCGCTGGCTAACTGCGTCAGGACACGCCTACTTGAGAAGCCAGTTGTTTTGATTGACATGCAGGACGACCAACTACGTAACTCAATGACCAAGTTGGAGTTAAACTTGCAATGAGGAAAACTAAACAACACACTGGTTGTTTTACAGGTCTTGTAAATCTGTACAAGTAGTAGACTATGGTTACTTATTTAAATACATTTTTAAATTTAAATGAGTAAATAAAGCACTGCGCTATCGAAATATAGGAAACATACTTATGTGACAATGCTCTCAGGAAATAGTTATCGACAGTAATACTTTGTGAATGTCTGAAAGTCCCGTGTGGAGCTTACGAGGGTCTATGCATCAGACGTTAGCTTACGAGGGTCTATGCATCAGACGTTAGCTTACAGGGGCCTATGTACCAGACGTTAGCTTACGAGGGTCTATGCATCAGACGTTAGCTTACAAAGGTCTATGCATGTTCAGCACAGAGTTGTCTATGTGACGTAGTGCTGATGAACGGATGCTTTTATTAACTTGCAACGTAGTAGCTATAGGCTACAGAAACTGTAGTTGCCGTCATTGAAGTTCCGTACTTGGGATCCTCCTGGTATCCAAATGAGTATTGAGAACCGTGGAATTTTACTGGTAATAATATCGACTACTAACATTCTGGTATTGTGACATCCCTAGTGTGTGTGTGTGTGTGTGTGTGTGTGTGTGTGTGTGTGTTTATCTGCTCCCTCCTGCAGCTGAGTCAGCCGATAATAAGTGTCTCCAGTACGTCCCTGTTTAACTGTCGTCAATAAGCTGCTCCCTCCCTGCAGCACCGAGAGAGCGTGTGTGTGTGTGTGTGGAGAACAGCTGATGTTCAACGACTTATTTTCCACCCACAGACAAAAAGAACAACTTCAGCAATTATTTTCTGCGGAGTGTCCAAGCCTGTTTCTTAATTTAATATGTACCTTGTTTACTCTATAATCCCCTCTGTGTGTGTGGATAAAATACATTGCAGGTATGCCTACAGTTAGAACTGCATTTATCAGCAGGTAGGGTTACAGTAAGTAATGTATTTAACAGCAGGTAGGGTTACAGTAAGCACTGTATACATCAGCAGGTAGGGTTACAGTAAGTATTGTATTTAACAGCAGGTAGGGTTACAGTAAGTACTGTATATATCAGGAGGTAGGGTTACAGTAAGTACTGTATATAACAGCAGGTAGGGTTACAGTGAGTACTGTATTAAGTAGCTACAGATGTAAACTAGAGTCACTGTGCTACATTGGAAGTGTGTGTGTGCATGTGTGTGTGCGCGTGTATGTACAGTATAGTGTGTACTAAACAGTCACATTAGAGAGAGACCACTAAATTGTATGTTGAACAGCTTGCTGGTTAAAAGAAGAGAGAATTGTTGTTTTTGCTATGACGTTGAGCCAGGATCTAAGAAAATAAAACATATTAACCCCTTCAGCAGCATCCATGTTCACGTTTTTCTAAATAACAATGTATCAGCGGCGTGGAGAGGTACAGTCTGCACTGAGCTACGACTCAAGCTGCTTCAACACGCTGCACAATATTTGTATTAACCGAACCCGACGTGCTTGGTGAAATATGTGAGACACAAAGACTAATATTTGAAGCTCTACGGTGGGAAAGTGGTCCATCTCTGCAGGGTCTTAAAGGCACACCAGTTCACCCTGTGGCTTTAAAGAGTGTTTGTGTATTAAAGATACACTAGGTAATAGTTCTCCTCAGGGTTAGGGTGTAAAGATGTGTGCAGTTTGACTGTGAAATTGAGAATTACCTTTTTTTTCTTTCTGTGTGTGAAGAGAACAGCGTGAGCCGGTTATTGTTTGGAGCCAGACTTCATCAGACAGAGGCGATCGATATCTTTTATGACGTCTAACTATGACTGTGATGCGTCTTGTCGACTTGGAGTCAAAATTCAGTCGATATTCAATCATGTTTTAACTGCAGCTCTGTCTTAAGTGTAACCCTGCTGTTTGTGCGTTGTCACCCTGCCCTGCTCAAGGGTTCCCGGCACTCTGCAGCTTCAACCCCGTCATCTTCTCGGTTCACGCCAGAGCTCCTTCTTCTGGAGACGACACACACATCACTGTCCTTCCATCTCTCCCTGCATGACTGCAGCGCGTGGCGACTAAGGAAAACCTCTGTCACCATTTTGTTTTGTGAGAGTTTGTGGGCTTCTGTCTTAAATGTCCTTTTTAACAATGTCCTTCTTGTGTTTTTCTTGTGTTCCTCTTGTGTTCTTCTCCTCGGTCCCGGCTGTTAGCACCCCCTGCTGTGCATAGTATTAACCTGAAGGTGTTGTTTGTGGTGGAACAGCAGGACTTCTGGATCGCTGGGAGACGTTTTCTGGAAAAAGCCACCCTTTGTCTTCTACGGAGGGACAATTATTCCACAGTGAACGCCCTGGGGGTCATTAGGGACCCTGTCTCTTCTCCTGACCCCCAGACAGGCTTCCTCTGGTGGGAGGGGGTCTGTTAGAACACACAACATGGCTCTTCTCTTATCTGTGTGCAGGCTGACCCTGGCTCAGGCCAGCCCTCGTCAGCCGTGATGGTGCCTGCTGAAGCGTGGAGGAGTAAACACGACACATGGCTATGTCCTGGGCCTTGGGAAGGTCCCGGGCCTTGGGAAGGTCCCGGGCCGTGGGAAGGTCCTGAGCTGTGGCTATGTCCTGGGCCGTGGGAAGGTCTTGGGCCGTGGCTAGGTCCTGGGCCTTGGGAAGGTCCTGGGCCGTGGCTAAGTCCTGGGCCGTGGCTATGTCCTGGGCCGTAGCTATGTCCTGGGCCATGTCCCGGGCCGTGGCTATGTCCCGGGCTGTGGCTATGTCCCGGGCCATGTCCCGGGCTGTGGGAAGGTCCTGGGCTGTGGCTATGTCCTGGAGCATGCGCCAGGCGTGTGTTCCCCCAAGGTAACGTCTGATAAGAGATTCATATCCGTGTGTTGAGAGGCATGTCAGGAGGGTGTGAGGAGGGAAGCAGCTCTTGAAGACTCATGTTGATTACCTCTGGCCAGAATCAGGCCGCTGCCGAAGGAGAGCTTTGCTATCTTGTCTTTTTCTTTGACAAAATGTTTTCAGAGAACTTATTTAGCCGTGTGCCTCCTGGCCCCGTGCCAGACGAACGACCGCTTGGCCTGCAGAGGGAGGGGGGGAGGGGGAGGGGAGGGGGGGGCAGCCAGTATCGAACAGGAAGTGAATTGTTCAAAGACACACAACACATTACGCTGTGAGTCCATTAACCCTCGCCTCCTCTGCCCTGCTAACTCGCACACATGCACACACTCATGCATGCAGGCACGCTCACACACACACACACACAGTCATATAAAGATGAATAATGTGCAGCGAGCTACGCAGGCAGAGGGGAATATATTATCCCTGTGGTCGCATGGCATGATGGATGTAGAAGGGGGGAGGGGGTTTGGGGAGGGGGGGGGCAGCTGAAAGAAAGACTGAAAGCGATGGAGAGACAGACAATCTAATCTGAGGTGCATGTGCAGCAAATGGAGGCAGCAGTCTGTCTGTCTGTCTGTCTGTCTCTCTCTCTGTCTCTCTGTCTGTCTGTCTGTCTCTCTCTCTGTCTGTCTGTCTGTCTGTCTGTCTCTCTCTGTCTGCCTGTCTGTCTGTCTGTCTGTGTCTCTGTCTGTCTGTCTGTCTGTCTGTCTGTCTGTCTCTCTCTGTCTGTCTGCCTGTCTGTCTGTCTCTCTCTCTCTGCCTGTCTGTCTCTCTCTCTCTGTCTGTCTGCCTGTCTGTGTAACTGCCCCCAAGCAGACAGACTGATCCTGCAGCTGCAAACTGACTAGTCAAGCAGGTGTAACTCTTAGTTATTCTTGCTAACCGTGTGAATGAGTTGATCAACATGCTTGTTTCACTTCCATGACCCCTCCAAGGAGGTCATGTTTTCACCGTATGTAGAGATCCACATGCAGATAACATTTACATTACGGGGGCTGTACAGTGCATTATGGGTAATAATACAGCGACTTCCAGGGAAGCAGATGTTCTCCGTGAGAGCCGGGGGCACAACAAGATGGACGGCACCCACAGCCGTGACTCAGTGAAGGGGAGGCAAGAGGGTGCGGTTCCCACCCGTGGATAATGGGCTGCTTTCACCGCAGCCAACGCAGCGCTAGGTAGAGCGTATGCCGCGCAACAGCAGCCGCTCATGGACCCCGTTGCTTCCCGGGGTTAACACCAAATGGGGGGGGGGGGGGGGGGGGG
>JAODLL010064406.1:0-17491 GCA_026546735.1 Forbesichthys agassizii
CTGGTGGTTGGTCGCACCTTGCATGGCAGTGATCACCATCGGTGTATAAATGTGTGTGTGACTGGGTGAATGTCAGGTAAAGCGCTTTGGATAAAAGCGCTATATAAATGAGCCCATTTACCATTTTATATAACATTAAATTACATGTTATATAGCAGACAGTATGCACATGCACACTGACAGCAGAACAGCCGTCCACCTTCACCATCCAGCTGGAGCTTCATCACATCAGGGGTCCAGAGCAGAGTTCACACTCACCGAGCGGTCACACCACGAAGGGTCAAACCACGCTCTGCAAAGGTCAATAGACGATTTGAAGGTTTTGAAACATCTAATTTATTTTCTCAAGGATGAGTGTATCTTTTACAATGTACGCATGGTTCCATGTGTGTGTGTGTGCGCGCGTGTGTGCGCATGCGTGTGTGTGTGTGTGCTCGTGCTTGACACTACATTGAGGAATCTATAAACAACTTCTTTCAGCAGTACAAAATGTTTTTTGCTGCCAATCTCCTTCTGTAACCATACATATCAGTACTTTATTTATGTTAGAGATTTTAAAAGCTTTGAGCAAATATGATCAAGTGCAGCATGAAACAAAATCTATACAAAGTGTTAAAAGTGAAGATCTAAACGTGCAAACTGTATACTTCATATTGAATAATAAAGATCCCCAAAGCCATCTAACGCATTGTGAGCTGACTTTGAAATCTCATTAAAAGCTTAGAGTTAGCCTATATAGAACACTTAGGAGGTGATGGCCTTTCCACTACAGACAGGCACCTTCCCCTTGCTTTAATTTGTTTTCCTTCTTCCAGTATTGAGTAAAAGGTTATTAGCCCTGGTTCCACTTTCCTCTCCTTATCTTCTCAGGGGTGGCATCCTCGTTTGGAGATTAGCAAAACACCAAATAAATGAGATCCTTTGCCCAGGAGAATACTCTTCACCTTTCATTAACTGATTCATATCTGTAACAGGCACTTGCAAGCACTCTGGAGTTATCCATCTTTGTTGCAGACTTAAGATGGGTCTGGTGTCATCTAGGACATGAAATATCTCAGTTTCTCTGGTTTTCATTGAAGTGTTCTAGTTAAGATTTCCCATTCATTCAATTTTCTGAACATTTGGTCTGTGAGAAAATTACATTTTGTTCAGTTGTTTGCAAGGAATTGTAAATAAATGAGGATAAAGTAAATAAAGTCGATTTTATATAATCTAATCTTTAGAAATAGCTATTTCAGAGTTATATAAAGATGTTGAACATCTGTAAATATTGTACAGTCCCATATAATATATAACACCATATCCTGCCACTTTTCGGTATGTTGCAGTAGGCTAGTCTTGAGGAACTGTGGTCATGGATTACAAGTTCAAGTTTAAGTTTGTCATTATTTCCATACACAGTATACAAGTGAACAAAAGTCGTTTCTCACGGCCAAGGTGAAAAACCAAGTCACAACACAAAGTACATCATGCACCACAAGACTCCACACAACACAGAAAGTGTGTTGACGAGACAGCCGATCTCCTCACAGTAAGGCATGTGTATGGTTACTGGAGCAGTAAAGTGCATAGTGCAAACCATGTCTGTAGGCTGTACAATGTGGCAATGTTTTAAGATCCTGTTTTAAGAATGTCCTGTCATCATAAGTGACAGGACAGACACTTTCATAAATGACAGGGAACCTTAACCCTAACCCTAGCCCTAACATTAACCCTAAGGACCCTACCCCTAGCCCTAACATTAACCCTAAGGACCCTACCCTTAGCCCTAACCCTAACCCTAAGGACTCTACCCCTAGCCCTAACATTAACCCTAAGGACCCTAACCCTAGTCCTAACATTAACCCTAAGGACCCTACCCCTAGCCCTAACATTAACCCTAAGGACCCTACCCCTAGCCCTAACATTAACCCTAAGGACCCTACCCCTAGCCCTAACATTAACCCTAAGGTAGTAGATAGTAAGTGATTGTAAGCTTATATCGTTTTTGTCAAATTCATCAAATTTCACCTCGCAGTCCGCTTTCTTATCATTCTCTGTATGTGCTTAAAAATAATCTGAAGCTTTTACACAGCCTGCCACTGGCTCTGTAGATTGGAACAAAGTGTTCCATACACACAGCAATATCCTAGCCTTTGCAATGTGTTTCCAATTTGTTGGGCGGAGGTTCTGTGGGAGCAGAGGTGGGTGGTATTGAAGGGAGAGAGGTGTTGTTTTGATCAAGTTCAAAAATCAACAAGCCTTTTCGTGAATAACTTACTACACCTTTAACAATTAAAGGTAATAGACTAAAGTTGAATTATTTAGCAATCAAATGATCTTGAGAGTTAATGGTATGTATTTATTTTCATCACATCATGTACAGGATGCCGTGAGGTTCAAATCTAATAAATAAATCTCCTGACAACACACAACACCCCATGGTAATTCGGCAGACAGCTCAATGTTTCAGAACCATGTTTGAATGCTGTTTGTGCAGTGGGGAAAGAGGCGGGAACAGATAACAATATTTGAAGGGGGAAACTACAAAGAAGGTGTTTCATTACTGTCGTTTTCTGACACTTGTATCTTGGCAACTAGTTTTGTTGTTTTTGATATTTTTCTATAAGGTGCATATTAAACTGGGGGGGGGGGGGATTGCCCCTGGTGGCGTTGGGCCACAGGCTCTTAGGCTACAGTTCATTCATTCTGTGTGTAAATATGTGTTCAAGTACGAAGATGGCTTAGCAAGTAAATGCATATTTAATGCTAAATGCATACCATTACGTGGTAAACACGGGCCCGCAGCATAACATGTTGTTATTGTTGCCCGTTCTCTTTTATCACCACATATAGCGCCGGTGCCTCGGTGGGCCAGGCACATTATAATTAGACTGAACATCTAGAGAACACCGTTGTGTTTTCTCTTCCTGAAAACAGCACTGGAAGCCTCCTCTAATTATAATGTAATTATAATTATAATAAGCCAACTAACTTCGGGTAAGCTAGCACTTCACAGGTTTGATTCTAGGGACGTGTTGCTATGGCAACAGCTCTGAGATCAGCTGATAGGTCCTGCATCAACTTCAGCTCGTCAACAGTCATATCCAGCTAATTCTCTTAGCTCATTTACTTGTTTTGGCTGCAGCCTCCACCGCATGACCTGCTGCCTCACGACCTGCAGCCGCACGACCTGCTGCAGCCACAGGACCTGCTGCCACGCATGACCTGCTGCAGCCACACGACCTGCTGCATCCTCATGACCTGCTGCAGCCACACGAACTTCAGCAGCCTCATGACCTGCTGTTCCATGACCTGCTGCTCCAGGACACCTGCTCCCATTGCAGCACCTGCTGCAGCAGGCCGTGCTGTAGCTCTGGGCGGCGGTGAGGGCAGCCCCACACCTCCTCAGCAGAGATTAAAGTGACGGCAGAACATATATAATATTCTGCTCCGCAGGGGCTTCACCTCCTGCCTTCATGTTACCACATGATGTGCTCCTCTGACGCTAATGCCTCTGCCCCAGAATCCACTGTGGGGAGTCTGTGTGTAGTGTAGCGTAGAACCAGGCTGTTCTGCATGCACACTGGAGGCGAGAGCTGCTCCCATCTGGACAGACACTAATGGCACTATTTTAACCATCCAAGTACACGGTCTGAAGACTCAAGGTGCATTTGCTTACAACGTGGGTGCTGGATGGGAAAAGGACAACTGCGTCTGTCTGAACATGTATGCAATGCCTTTGCAATGACTTTGTGACAGGGTCCTAAGCCACTTCAGCACATGGAAGTTCCACAGCGACACAACCCCCTGATCTTCTGCCTGTTGTGATCAGTTCATTTCCATTTAAGAACCTAAACGAGGTTAGGGGAGTTTTATCATAGTTTTATCTGAACTTTCCTGAGTGCTGGCTCAGCGCTGAGGGTAGTCATGACAACACGAGAATCTGCGTCGCATCGCCCCGACACTGTTAACTCACTCATGCTCAACGTTTAAACAGTGACTTTAGGTAGTGAGTTAGTCTGTTTATTGTGGTTGTAGCTGTGCATCCTTTAGCCAACAGTCTCTATGGGTCAATATACAGACAGATGCAGCCAACTAAATGTAGCATCAGCGTCTGTACGGCAGCCGTACGTGTGAACGTCAGCCTTCCTTCAGATCACTCCACACCACACACACAAGACAGCTCCCGCTGAACTAAAACGCTGCACGCCATTTTGAATTAGCTTAACTGTGCTAACGCTGCCGGGTAAGTGCTATGATACATAGTTTTAAGAGATAACTAATTTTATGAGACATTTTAAGGCACACGTTGCTTGTTTAGGAAATTATTGATTAAGGTGATCTATGTGCAGGGTTGGGTAGGTTCCTTTTTAAATATAATTGCTTACACTCACTTACTAGACTGGAATTATTATCAGTAGCATTTTAAGTACATTGAAATACTTAAATTACTTAAATTACTGAAATTACGCCTTAACGTTGTTCTTTGAAATGCATTGGTGCACAAAATCTTTTTATTTTTGTGACCGTTTATGTTGACCAGGGTATCATATCAGATCAGGCACCAGATTAAAGTAGTAAACTTTATTTAAATTATTGATTGACGCTAATGAAAAGTTAATACAGTAAAATAACAGCCTATTGTTTAAAAAAAATTTCTTCTGCAAACTTCCCTTTTAAATGTAATTGTTTTTTATAGATAGAGATTACATGTAATCAGTTACTTCCCAACCTGGTCTGTGTGATACTGATATAGTGTAGTAATGGGGTCATCACACTCTCTCTGTGTGTGTGTGGGTGTGTGTGTGTGTGTGTGTGCGACCAAACAATTGTTTTAGCGTGAGATGCTGGTGCTCTAGTGTGACACCTAGTGGTAGAAAGTCATATAACCACTTAACCTAATCTAATAATCCTGCCATGTGTTCAGATATGTGTTGTTACTAGTGCGTGTTCATGCTGTCACACGTGAGCGCCTGTGTGATTTGTGTGGGGAGAAATAAAAGCCCGTTAGCCGGGGACCCCCTGGTTGTGTCCCAGAAGGGGGGATGCTCTCAGTGTGCGTTGTGTGAGCAGCACGCTGTGTCCACACGGGAACAACCTCCCCCCCCCCCCCCACTTCCCCGCTGCTAAACACGGCACCGGGCGTGTCGCCTGCCACTGTTGGCGCACCAGTCCGCTGGTCGTCTTGACAACGCAGCGTTGTGCCCGCTGTGCCACTGTCAGCCCGAGCCGCACCGGAGTAGCTCCCGCTGGCGCCACCCCCCGCCATTACCACAGCGCTTCTAATGAGCTCTTGGTTGGAGGACGGCTCCCAGGCTATTTGTTGTGCCCACACACGGACGCCAGGTCCGGCTTCATGCTGCTTGGTGCGCTGCTCTTATTGTTCCCCCAAATGTATTTTACATTTGGCTGCTGCTTCAGCATGATGCTGTACAGTTTGCATGCCTTATCTTAGCTGGGGCACAGTGCCCTTATCTTAGCTGGGGCACAGTGCCCTTATCTTAGCTGGGGCACAGTGCCCTTATCTTAGCTGGGGCACAGTGCCCTTATCTTAACTGGTGCACAGTGCCCTTATCTTAACTGATACACAGTAACTTTATCTTAGCTGGTGCACAGTGCCCTTATCTTAACTGATACACAGTAACTTTATCTTAGCTGGTGCTATAAAGACCTTATCTTAGCTGGTGCACAGTGCCCTTATCGTAGCTGGGGCATAGTGACCGTATCTTCATAGTGACCTTATCTTAGCTGGGGCTATGAAGACCTTATCTTAGCTGGTACACTGGTACAGCAGCCAAGTGCTACTTTGCCAAAAAGTATTTTCCTCATTCAAAACAGGAGCCTATAAAAACTTTCTTGAACGTGGCACCAGTTCAAAAACTATTATTTATATGATGGCCATTTTGCAGCCCCTTCCATCCAGTCATCTTGGTATATCTGGCTGCACTGTAGCAAGCAGTGCTCTCTGACTCACGCTACAGCAGAAATAGCCTGCCAGGCCACCACTTGGCCTTTTTATGCAGCATTTCTCATGTGTGAAATGTATAAACCACTGGATCACATTGTGCAGACCTGTTGACATGCACATCATCAGTCAGTCCTATCATGGCAATATTATAGAGCCTATATAATAAATAAATGATATGGCGTGTCTGTTGTGATATGTCCTACATACAGTTCAAATGACAGGTGTTCAGTTCTGCTTCCATACTGAATTATACAGTACAACATGAGATGCCACATTTCTTCTCTAAATTGATTCATTTCTGCCTCATCGTTGCCCACAGCAGGACTCTGACAACCTGATGGTGCACAAACGGCTCGTCTTAATTAAGATTAAAACAAACCTGATGAAAAATAATTTACAAGCAATTCCTGATTGTGGGGGGTTCCTTAAAGGGGTAGTATACACTATATACATAAATACTACCACTGTCTACAGTACTACTGCAGTATAAATACTACTATGTATACGCTACATATGGTAATATGTGTACAGTACTACTGCAGTATAAATACCATGTATACGCTACATATGGTAATATGTGTACACTACTGCAGTATAAATACCATGTATACGCTACATATGGTAATATGTGTACACTACTGCAGTATAAATACCATGTATACGCTACAAATGGTAATATGTGTGCACTACTGCACTATACTAACATACCTGCCCACACACCCATGACCCCATAACAGGAGGTATTAAAACAGCAGAAGATGCACACTTCCACTTTAACAGCGTAGCATAGCTGGTCCCTGCCCTCGATCAAATCCATGTCTTGCACGGGTTTCTCCCGCAGAGCACTTAAGATGTTATATATCTGAGGATTATTCATAGGACCTCGCTTTTCAAAAGCAGCATGACTTATTCATGGAATTTCACAACATCACACCGCTTTATAATTCCATCAGGAGCAAGGCAGAGTGGCAAATTGGATCCACATTCTCCCTCCATGCCTCTCCAACCCTCTCACCTCCACGGCCAGAGTGCCAGGGTTGTGACAGATACTTGGGCTTCCTATCAGCTTTAATACACAGTCTCCGAGATCCTGGGCTGTTGGGCTAGGGAATTACGCTCCCTAATATGACAGAGTGAGAGACCCAAACAGAATAATTGCTCTGACAAAGGGACATTACCGATACCAAATGAGTCTGCTGTGGTGGTATTATTCCAACATGAAATGGATTTGGATGCTCCCTGTCTGCTGGCTTTAATCACAGGGAATACACAAACGAGAAGATGATTGGGCTCGTATTTAAAAACGATGCTTCTCTTTGTATGGCAACAATAACTGTTAGGATTTGTCATTAAACCGGGTTCTTAACGCAGTGTTGCGATATATCTGTCTTTTATTAGCGTCTTCCTCATTCCGTGTTTGCTTGAGTAATGTGGTACACCGCAAGTGTACTGTTGATCTATACTATATATACTATATAGTATAGATATATATAGTATGCTACATATACTATATATATATCTATACTATATACTATATAGTATAGATATATATAGTATACTATATATATCTATACTATATAGTATATAGTATAGATATATATATAGTATATGTAGCATACTATATATATCTATACTATATAGTATATATAGTATAGATCAACAGTACACTTGCGGTGTACCACATTACTCAAGCAAACACGGAATGAGGAAGACGCTAATAAAAGACAGATATATCGCAACACTGCGTTAAGAACCCGGTTTAATGACAAATCCTAACAGTTATTGTTGCCATACAAAGAGAAGCATCGTTTTTAAATACGAGCCCAATCATCTTCTCGTTTGTGTATTCCCTGTGATTAAAGCCAGCAGACAGGGAGCATCCAAATCCATTTCATGTTGGAATAATACCACCACAGCAGACTCATTTGGTATCGGTAATGTCCCTTTGTCAGAGCAATTATTCTGTTTGGGTCTCTCACTCTGTCATATTAGGGAGCGTAATTCCCTAGCCCAACAGCCCAGGATCTCGGAGACTGTGTATTAAAGCTGATAGGAAGCCCAAGTATCTGTCACAACCCTGGCACTCTGGCCGTGGAGGTGAGAGGGTTGGAGAGGCATGGAGGGAGAATGTGGATCCAATTTGCCACTCTGCCTTGCTCCTGATGGAATTATAAAGCGGTGTGATGTTGTGAAATTCCATGAATAAGTCATGCTGCTTTTGAAAAGCGAGGTCCTATGAATAATCCTCAGATATATAACATCTTAAGTGCTCTGCGGGAGAAACCCGTGCAAGACATGGATTTGATCGAGGGCAGGGACCAGCTATGCTACGCTGTTAAAGTGGAAGTGTGCATCTTCTGCTGTTTTAATACCTCCTGTTATGGGGTCATGGGTGTGTGGGCAGGTATGTTAGTATAGTGCAGTAGTGCACACATATTACCATTTGTAGCGTATACATGGTATTTATACTGCAGTAGTGTACACATATTACCATATGTAGCGTATACATGGTATTTATACTGCAGTAGTGTACACATATTACCATATGTAGCGTATACATGGTATTTATACTGCAGTAGTACTGTACACATATTACCATATGTAGCGTATACATAGTAGTATTTATACTGCAGTAGTACTGTAGACAGTGGTAGTATTTATGTATATAGTGTATACTACCCCTTTAAGGAACCCCCCACAATCAGGAATTGCTTGTAAATTATTTTTCATCAGGTTTGTTTTAATCTTAATTAAGACGAGCCGTTTGTGCACCATCAGGTTGTCAGAGTCCTGCTGTGGGCAACGATGAGGCAGAAATGAATCAATTTAGAGAAGAAATGTGGCATCTCATGTTGTACTGTATAATTCAGTATGGAAGCAGAACTGAACACCTGTCATTTGAACTGTATGTAGGACATATCACAACAGACACGCCATATCATTTATTTATTATATAGGCTCTATAATATTGCCATGATAGGACTGACTGATGATGTGCATGTCAACAGGTCTGCACAATGTGATCCAGTGGTTTATACATTTCACACATGAGAAATGCTGCATAAAAAGGCCAAGTGGTGGCCTGGCAGGCTATTTCTGCTGTAGCGTGAGTCAGAGAGCACTGCTTGCTACAGTGCAGCCAGATATACCAAGATGACTGGATGGAAGGGGCTGCAAAATGGCCATCATATAAATAATAGTTTTTGAACTGGTGCCACGTTCAAGAAAGTTTTTATAGGCTCCTGTTTTGAATGAGGAAAATACTTTTTGGCAAAGTAGCACTTGGCTGCTGTACCAGTGTACCAGCTAAGATAAGGTCTTCATAGCCCCAGCTAAGATAAGGTCACTATGAAGATACGGTCACTATGCCCCAGCTACGATAAGGGCACTGTGCACCAGCTAAGATAAGGTCTTTATAGCACCAGCTAAGATAAAGTTACTGTGTATCAGTTAAGATAAGGGCACTGTGCACCAGCTAAGATAAAGTTACTGTGTATCAGTTAAGATAAGGGCACTGTGCACCAGTTAAGATAAGGGCACTGTGCCCCAGCTAAGATAAGGGCACTGTGCCCCAGCTAAGATAAGGGCACTGTGCCCCAGCTAAGATAAGGGCACTGTGCCCCAGCTAAGATAAGGCATGCAAACTGTACAGCATCATGCTGAAGCAGCAGCCAAATGTAAAATACATTTGGGGGAACAATAAGAGCAGCGCACCAAGCAGCATGAAGCCGGACCTGGCGTCCGTGTGTGGGCACAACAAATAGCCTGGGAGCCGTCCTCCAACCAAGAGCTCATTAGAAGCGCTGTGGTAATGGCGGGGGGTGGCGCCAGCGGGAGCTACTCCGGTGCGGCTCGGGCTGACAGTGGCACAGCGGGCACAACGCTGCGTTGTCAAGACGACCAGCGGACTGGTGCGCCAACAGTGGCAGGCGACACGCCCGGTGCCGTGTTTAGCAGCGGGGAAGTGGGGGGGGGGGGGGAGGTTGTTCCCGTGTGGACACAGCGTGCTGCTCACACAACGCACACTGAGAGCATCCCCCCTTCTGGGACACAACCAGGGGGTCCCCGGCTAACGGGCTTTTATTTCTCCCCACACAAATCACACAGGCGCTCACGTGTGACAGCATGAACACGCACTAGTAACAACACATATCTGAACACATGGCAGGATTATTAGATTAGGTTAAGTGGTTATATGACTTTCTACCACTAGGTGTCACACTAGAGCACCAGCATCTCACGCTAAAACAATTGTTTGGTCGCACACACACACACACACACACCCACACACACACAGAGAGAGTGTGATGACCCCATTACTACACTATATCAGTATCACACAGACCAGGTTGGGAAGTAACTGATTACATGTAATCTCTATCTATAAAAAACAATTACATTTAAAAGGGAAGTTTGCAGAAGAAATTTTTTTTAAACAATAGGCTGTTATTTTACTGTATTAACTTTTCATTAGCGTCAATCAATAATTTAAATAAAGTTTACTACTTTAATCTGGTGCCTGATCTGATATGATACCCTGGTCAACATAAACGGTCACAAAAATAAAAAGATTTTGTGCACCAATGCATTTCAAAGAACAACGTTAAGGCGTAATTTCAGTAATTTAAGTAATTTAAGTATTTCAATGTACTTAAAATGCTACTGATAATAATTCCAGTCTAGTAAGTGAGTGTAAGCAATTATATTTAAAAAGGAACCTACCCAACCCTGCACATAGATCACCTTAATCAATAATTTCCTAAACAAGCAACGTGTGCCTTAAAATGTCTCATAAAATTAGTTATCTCTTAAAACTATGTATCATAGCACTTACCCGGCAGCGTTAGCACAGTTAAGCTAATTCAAAATGGCGTGCAGCGTTTTAGTTCAGCGGGAGCTGTCTTGTGTGTGTGGTGTGGAGTGATCTGAAGGAAGGCTGACGTTCACACGTACGGCTGCCGTACAGACGCTGATGCTACATTTAGTTGGCTGCATCTGTCTGTATATTGACCCATAGAGACTGTTGGCTAAAGGATGCACAGCTACAACCACAATAAACAGACTAACTCACTACCTAAAGTCACTGTTTAAACGTTGAGCATGAGTGAGTTAACAGTGTCGGGGCGATGCGACGCAGATTCTCGTGTTGTCATGACTACCCTCAGCGCTGAGCCAGCACTCAGGAAAGTTCAGATAAAACTATGATAAAACTCCCCTAACCTCGTTTAGGTTCTTAAATGGAAATGAACTGATCACAACAGGCAGAAGATCAGGGGGTTGTGTCGCTGTGGAACTTCCATGTGCTGAAGTGGCTTAGGACCCTGTCACAAAGTCATTGCAAAGGCATTGCATACATGTTCAGACAGACGCAGTTGTCCTTTTCCCATCCAGCACCCACGTTGTAAGCAAATGCACCTTGAGTCTTCAGACCGTGTACTTGGATGGTTAAAATAGTGCCATTAGTGTCTGTCCAGATGGGAGCAGCTCTCGCCTCCAGTGTGCATGCAGAACAGCCTGGTTCTACGCTACACTACACACAGACTCCCCACAGTGGATTCTGGGGCAGAGGCATTAGCGTCAGAGGAGCACATCATGTGGTAACATGAAGGCAGGAGGTGAAGCCCCTGCGGAGCAGAATATTATATATGTTCTGCCGTCACTTTAATCTCTGCTGAGGAGGTGTGGGGCTGCCCTCACCGCCGCCCAGAGCTACAGCACGGCCTGCTGCAGCAGGTGCTGCAATGGGAGCAGGTGTCCTGGAGCAGCAGGTCATGGAACAGCAGGTCATGAGGCTGCTGAAGTTCGTGTGGCTGCAGCAGGTCATGAGGATGCAGCAGGTCGTGTGGCTGCAGCAGGTCATGCGTGGCAGCAGGTCCTGTGGCTGCAGCAGGTCGTGCGGCTGCAGGTCGTGAGGCAGCAGGTCATGCGGTGGAGGCTGCAGCCAAAACAAGTAAATGAGCTAAGAGAATTAGCTGGATATGACTGTTGACGAGCTGAAGTTGATGCAGGACCTATCAGCTGATCTCAGAGCTGTTGCCATAGCAACACGTCCCTAGAATCAAACCTGTGAAGTGCTAGCTTACCCGAAGTTAGTTGGCTTATTATAATTATAATTACATTATAATTAGAGGAGGCTTCCAGTGCTGTTTTCAGGAAGAGAAAACACAACGGTGTTCTCTAGATGTTCAGTCTAATTATAATGTGCCTGGCCCACCGAGGCACCGGCGCTATATGTGGTGATAAAAGAGAACGGGCAACAATAACAACATGTTATGCTGCGGGCCCGTGTTTACCACGTAATGGTATGCATTTAGCATTAAATATGCATTTACTTGCTAAGCCATCTTCGTACTTGAACACATATTTACACACAGAATGAATGAACTGTAGCCTAAGAGCCTGTGGCCCAACGCCACCAGGGGCAATCCCCCCCCCCCCCAGTTTAATATGCACCTTATAGAAAAATATCAAAAACAACAAAACTAGTTGCCAAGATACAAGTGTCAGAAAACGACAGTAATGAAACACCTTCTTTGTAGTTTCCCCCTTCAAATATTGTTATCTGTTCCCGCCTCTTTCCCCACTGCACAAACAGCATTCAAACATGGTTCTGAAACATTGAGCTGTCTGCCGAATTACCATGGGGTGTTGTGTGTTGTCAGGAGATTTATTTATTAGATTTGAACCTCACGGCATCCTGTACATGATGTGATGAAAATAAATACATACCATTAACTCTCAAGATCATTTGATTGCTAAATAATTCAACTTTAGTCTATTACCTTTAATTGTTAAAGGTGTAGTAAGTTATTCACGAAAAGGCTTGTTGATTTTTGAACTTGATCAAAACAACACCTCTCTCCCTTCAATACCACCCACCTCTGCTCCCACAGAACCTCCGCCCAACAAATTGGAAACACATTGCAAAGGCTAGGATATTGCTGTGTGTATGGAACACTTTGTTCCAATCTACAGAGCCAGTGGCAGGCTGTGTAAAAGCTTCAGATTATTTTTAAGCACATACAGAGAATGATAAGAAAGCGGACTGCGAGGTGAAATTTGATGAATTTGACAAAAACGATATAAGCTTACAATCACTTACTATCTACTACCTTAGGGTTAATGTTAGGGCTAGGGGTAGGGTCCTTAGGGTTAATGTTAGGGCTAGGGGTAGGGTCCTTAGGGTTAATGTTAGGACTAGGGTTAGGGTCCTTAGGGTTAATGTTAGGGCTAGGGGTAGAGTCCTTAGGGTTAGGGTTAGGGCTAAGGGTAGGGTCCTTAGGGTTAATGTTAGGGCTAGGGGTAGGGTCCTTAGGGTTAATGTTAGGGCTAGGGTTAGGGTTAAGGTTCCCTGTCATTTATGAAAGTGTCTGTCCTGTCACTTATGATGACAGGACATTCTTAAAACAGGATCTTAAAACATTGCCACATTGTACAGCCTACAGACATGGTTTGCACTATGCACTTTACTGCTCCAGTAACCATACACATGCCTTACTGTGAGGAGATCGGCTGTCTCGTCAACACACTTTCTGTGTTGTGTGGAGTCTTGTGGTGCATGATGTACTTTGTGTTGTGACTTGGTTTTTCACCTTGGCCGTGAGAAACGACTTTTGTTCACTTGTATACTGTGTATGGAAATAATGACAAACTTAAACTTGAACTTGTAATCCATGACCACAGTTCCTCAAGACTAGCCTACTGCAACATACCGAAAAGTGGCAGGATATGGTGTTATATATTATATGGGACTGTACAATATTTACAGATGTTCAACATCTTTATATAACTCTGAAATAGCTATTTCTAAAGATTAGATTATATAAAATCGACTTTATTTACTTTATCCTCATTTATTTACAATTCCTTGCAAACAACTGAACAAAATGTAATTTTCTCACAGACCAAATGTTCAGAAAATTGAATGAATGGGAAATCTTAACTAGAACACTTCAATGAAAACCAGAGAAACTGAGATATTTCATGTCCTAGATGACACCAGACCCATCTTAAGTCTGCAACAAAGATGGATAACTCCAGAGTGCTTGCAAGTGCCTGTTACAGATATGAATCAGTTAATGAAAGGTGAAGAGTATTCTCCTGGGCAAAGGATCTCATTTATTTGGTGTTTTGCTAATCTCCAAACGAGGATGCCACCCCTGAGAAGATAAGGAGAGGAAAGTGGAACCAGGGCTAATAACCTTTTACTCAATACTGGAAGAAGGAAAACAAATTAAAGCAAGGGGAAGGTGCCTGTCTGTAGTGGAAAGGCCATCACCTCCTAAGTGTTCTATATAGGCTAACTCTAAGCTTTTAATGAGATTTCAAAGTCAGCTCACAATGCGTTAGATGGCTTTGGGGATCTTTATTATTCAATATGAAGTATACAGTTTGCACGTTTAGATCTTCACTTTTAACACTTTGTATAGATTTTGTTTCATGCTGCACTTGATCATATTTGCTCAAAGCTTTTAAAATCTCTAACATAAATAAAGTACTGATATGTATGGTTACAGAAGGAGATTGGCAGCAAAAAACATTTTGTACTGCTGAAAGAAGTTGTTTATAGATTCCTCAATGTAGTGTCAAGCACGAGCACACACACACACACGCATGCGCACACACGCGCGCACACACACACACATGGAACCATGCGTACATTGTAAAAGATACACTCATCCTTGAGAAAATAAATTAGATGTTTCAAAACCTTCAAATCGTCTATTGACCTTTGCAGAGCGTGGTTTGACCCTTCGTGGTGTGACCGCTCGGTGAGTGTGAACTCTGCTCTGGACCCCTGATGTGATGAAGCTCCAGCTGGATGGTGAAGGTGGACGGCTGTTCTGCTGTCAGTGTGCATGTGCATACTGTCTGCTATATAACATGTAATTTAATGTTATATAAAATGGTAAATGGGCTCATTTATATAGCGCTTTTATCCAAAGCGCTTTACCTGACATTCACCCAGTCACACACACATTTATACACCGATGGTGATCACTGCCATGCAAGGTGCGACCAACCACCAGGAGCAGTAAGGGGTTAAGCATCTTGCTCAAGGATGCTTGCAGGTAGGTCAACAACTGGGGTACGAACCCACAACCTTCCGGCTGGTAGCCCAACACCCAGACCACTAGACCATCCTGTCCCCATATAACATGTTATATAATACTGTCTGCTATATAACAGGTCATATAAAAATGTATGTTACAGTATATAACATGAAATATAATACTGTCTGCTATATAACATGTAATATAATACTGTCTGTTATATAACATGTCATATAATAATGTATGTTATATAACATGTTATATAATGTCTGCTATATAACATGTCATATAATACTGTCTGTTATATAACATAATACTGTCTGCTATATAACATCTACCATATAATACTGTCTGTTATATAACATGTCATATAATACTGTCTGCTATATAACATCTACAATATAATACTGTCTGTTATATAACATTTCACATAATACTGTCTGTTATATAACATCTACCATATAATACTGTCTGCTATATAACATTTCATATAATACTGTCTGTTATATAACATTTCACATAATACTGTCTGCTATATAACATCTACCATATAATACTGTCTGTTATATAACATTTCATATAATGCTGTCTGCTATATAACATTTCATATAATACTGTCTGTTATATAACATTTCACATAATACTGTCTGCTATATAACATTTCATATAATACTGTCTGCTATATAACATCTACCATATAATACTGTCTGTTATATAACATTTCATATAATGCTGTCTGTTATATAACATCTACCATATAATACTGTCTGTTATATAACATGACATATAATACTGTCTGCTTTATAACATCTACCATATAATACTGTCTGTCATATAACATGTCAAATAATACTGTCTGCTAGAAGATTGCTGCTGTGACAGGTGACTGTGGACCCCGAGGGAGAGACATGTAATCCCAGCCAGCTAATTCACAGGGTGGGCTAACACTAGGCAGGCAAGCAGGCGTGTTGCCCTTTCCCTGCCTCTACATCCATATAGATTATTAAGCAGGCGTGTTTCATGCTGAACATATAGAGACAGCAAAGGGCCTGCTTGGAACAGACACTAGGAAAATCTGTGCACGCACAAATGTGCACACGCACACACACACCCAGCTTATTACTGTCCATTGTGACTACATTAAAACACATAACCATCCCACCCTTCCACACTGCAGCAATATAGTATTTGTACAAGGAAAAGAGCTGGCTAGGAATAGAATGAAACCAGTGCTGCGTTACACAGGACTATCACTAGTCTAGGCTAAATGTAATCTACTTACAGATTTCAGTACCTAGCGGACAAAATGCATTTACAGCATTTGACACCTGGATGAAAGTGTCTGCTAATGCTTTACATGTTAATGTGAAAGTAAAGGCATTAAATGTACTTGCATTTATAAAGCACGGATCATCTGAAAAGCAAGAACAGTCAGATATTCCATATGTATTGCTGATATGAAAACATGCCATCATAATAGAGCTTGTGTGTTTGCTTCATTATTTGTGTTGCCAGCTCTTGTCACTGCACGTCTGTCCTGGGAGACCAAGGACTTACCTCTCTTCCTCGTAGCGCTAAGGGAAGAATGCACCCTTATTCTGGCCCTCTCATTGGTTTACATGCCCTCCACTGAAGTACCTAGCAATGTGAGGTATTATGTGCTGTTGGAGCGCTGCTCAAGGCAGCAACACAATGCATACAAGGTCACGCCTCTGCTTCAGCGACGCTCTGCAGATGTTCTCATTGCTGTCTTTGGATAAAAGCTAAATAACTAAATGAAAATACAGTTTCCATGGAAATGCTGCGGAATCAAAGTATTTTCGAAAATGTAATAAAATAAGTAGAAGGATCAATAATTGAGTAAGCTACAAATTCCCCAGGTACAGTGATAGAGTATTTCTACTTCATTACTTTACTCCACCCACCGTAATGTTAGCCGGTCTGGTTTGCGGTGCACACGAACAGACTATATCCTTAAGTGGATCATTCTGACTTTACATTGCACACTCTCTTCATCTATGACAGGCGTCTGCAGGCAGATGTATAGCCCATGAGCATGCAGAGGCTATGGAGCCAAAGGTAATATTTCCTCAGTTGGAGCTGTCCAGCCGGTAATAGCATTTTGACTGGAATGGGCTCAGGTGTTTAAAGGGGAGAGCTGACTTGGAAAGCATCTGAGATAGAAGATGGACAGCTGAGATACTTGCCTGTCCAGCTGTTGTCACGGGCGACCAGAGACAAACTGGGAGTGTGACATTGGCAGCTGTCTTGGCCAATCACAGAGGGGAACGGGGTCAGAACACTGCACCTATTGGTCACCTTTCCCACCAGAAGGTCACAAGCTGATGCCATGTAATGGCCTCCACGTCCTCCTCAAGGGCGACTAGATTGTCATGGTTATATGCTGTTGATATATACTGTTGTTATATAGGTATATATTACCTATATAGTATCAGTACCAGTATAGGTATATATATATATACACACA
>JAODLL010064417.1:0-17491 GCA_026546735.1 Forbesichthys agassizii
ACACACACACACACACACACACACGCACACACACACACACACACACACACACACACACACACACACACACACAGAGTATTTTGGAAACAAACACACTATAGCTAACACATAAATAATCTGTCTTTCTCCATCTGGTGATCAATAACGACCCAATCTCAGTGATCCATTAAACACACTCCCTGTTAATCTAGAGTAACAATTCACACACACACGCACACACACACACACACACAAATAGATATACCACATACAATGACGTCTCGGTGTTGTTCAGATGTATAGTGATTGGGTTGCAACGGAACATTTCTTTCCTTAGAGACAGACACAGGAGAGGCATTATTAGCAAACTAATTAGAATGGGTTCTATTAGCGGTTTGTCCCTTTTCCCTGTGTTTCATTGTACCGTTGTACAACCTATAGGCACATTCAGAAGTGTGATGGGTTAATCATGTCATGGTTATTATGGTACAGTGTACAGTAGAGTTTCAATGTGTGTGTGTGTGTGTGTGTGTGTGGGTGTGTTGGGGGGGGTGGGGGGGTATACTATCTGTCCTTGTATCATGGTAAAGTTAGCATTGGCTAATTACAGTAAGAGAGGCTGGAGAGTTCAAACACTGGCATGATGCAGCTGGTGCCAGCAGCTTTCCCTGGAGCAACTCACACACACACACACACACACACACACACACACACACTCCACCACCTACATAGATGAAAGCCTTGGCTCGGTGGCAAGTCCCCCCCAACCACAGCGTTTAGGCTTGGCCCAGTCCAGGGCTATTGTTTCTATTTATTGGATTAGACGCCAGCAGGTATGCCAATTTGTGTAAATGTGTGTGTGTGTGTGTGTGTGTGTGCGATGTATGTGTGTGTGTGTGCATGTGTGGGCGTGTTGGGTATTCATACATTACTGTATGTTAGTGAGTGTACTTATACGTTTTAGGTTTTATTAAAAATAAGGGTTTTTAATAACACTTCATAACACTAGTTTAGATACACATGCATGCACATATGGACACACAAACATGGGCACACATATACCCACACTACACACACACACACAAACAACATGGGGGAAAAGGGGAAAACCGCATGTCTGGAGTGTTTAACAGCCTTAACGTCAACATGCAACTCTTAGAACACAAGTGTTTGTGGCTCAGAAGCCTGTTAAGATAAGCCCATGGGCTCCTGCGTGGAAACAGTGACATCAACGTAACACTATGTGCCTGCTGTAATGGGCACGCATCAACGATACATCGCTGACGCATGGGTGGAAGGAAAAGGAAGGAAGGAAGGAAGGAACCAGGTGACGTGGTCCAAACGTACCAGTTCTCATAACTAAAGCAGGCTGGATGTAATAAAGAAGGACGTAATGGAGGAGTGAAGGCCGGGACAGATTCATGAAAGATGGATGATGTACAAAGGAAATAAAGGTGGGATGACAAGTACATTTTAAATAAAGAAATGTAATAGGTGCATGTACAAGAAAGAAAAAAGGTAATAAAGAAAATAAATGAATTGTACAGGTAATTAACAAAAAGCTAGTTTTCCAGGTAAGCCTGCCATCCCCAGACTTATCACATGGCAAACATTCAAAGATGGTCGCCCACCACAGCCACGCATGCAAACACACGAACCACCCCTAATCAGAAAGCAATAAAGCATACTATGTGATTAGATTTACAACAATCATATTTGTAGCGATGTGGAGAGGAAAAAAAAGCTTTTGTCTGATGAAATGTAATTTGATTTAACAGCGTGCAGCCAGTGTGTTTGGAACATTAGGAGAGGAGGCCGTTGGAAGATGCCGGGATCACAAACAGCACTCACATACACACTCAGGTAGAACAGGCAAAAAAAAAAAAGCAAAAAAAAAAACATAATGGATTTTTATTTGTTTAGAAAAAAACATACATCGCAGAGTTACTCTTTATTTTCCACAAATTGAACAATAAAACTCAGTAACAGTCTGAGCTGCATGGAAATTACATTTATAACTTCACTTTAAAACATTCTCCTAAGTTTAACTATAAATGGCAATTAAATATTTAAAGATAATCCATTTTAGGATATTAGCTGTCTAAACAAGGAAAGTATGAAAACATTTAAGGGAAAGAAATAATATACATTATGGAAATTAAGTAGAGAGACAGATTTGCTCAAATAGGATAACCTATTTGAGCAAATCTCTTCATTTTTAATTAAATCAAATTGCAATTTTTAATGCTGCCTGTTTGACTTTAGACTAGAGACTTCTGATTTGCATACAAGTAAATAATACACATTTTCAGTGTTTTCCTCTTAAGATTACTAAAGTCACAAATTGCACGCGCATGCACACGCGCAAACACACCACCACCACCAACAGCTGGAACAGCTTATTGTGGTAAAGGTTTGTTCACCTAACTGTCTAGTCACGGACACAGCAGCATGTTACTGCCTTCCAATAAATACCAGCCATGGCACTTTTCTATGGTTTATGGGAGCAGAGTGGTGGCTAGCTGTGTCTGTGTTACTGTGTTTCTGTTTAAATGAGAGACAGTGGGAGATATTACGAGGATAAAATAACGTTTTCAGCCTAGGCCATGTACATTTATCCTGGAATGTTTTTGTTAAGAATCGGCTGTAAAATGTCTACAGAAAAGTCCATGGAGGTGTCTCTGACTGACGCTCTAAAATATACATATATATATAGATCTGTTTAGATCTGTTACAGTATTTAAGGCAACTGGAATTCATGGAAATGTGCAATGTGTGTGTGTGCGTGCGTGCACGTGTGTGTGTGTGAGTGAGAACATTTTAGCTATAGTAAGCAGTTTGCTCAAATCTGATATGTTATCTATAATATCAGCATGTGCAATCCACCTGACTGATTGTGATTTACTGTGTGTGTGTACTAAATGTTTTTTGTGTGTGAGCAAGCTACTGTTTTTGTATTTTTTCATGTGATTGTTTTTGTATCTTTGTGAGCACACACTATAAATTGTAGAAAGTATTGAGTGATGTTGAACTGTTATACTGTAGGCCTACGTATACATGTGTGTTACGTGTTTACATTTAGAGTATATGAGCATGCTAGCTAGCAGTTTGAGTTTGAGAACCGGAGGCATAAACAGGCCCCCCCCCCACACACACACACACAGATACACGTGGTGTTGTTTATAAGTGTAGTTATTGGAACATTATTATAAAATATAAGTGCTTTCTTTCCTCAGAGACACAGAGAAACACAAACCATTATCAGTTAGCCTTTATTAAATAATAACAATAATAATAACATTAAAAAAAAGAACATTTCCTGTACAAAGTCTACAAACGACAGTTTGAGTTAACTGGCCAGTGCCGAAGGTCTTTCAGTGTGTTTGTGTGTGCGCACGCGTTAGCGTGTGTGTGTCCATTGAGAGGTAATACTATCTGGACTTTCAGATTGAAAGACTCAGCAAAACAAGGTGTGAGAGACATAGAGAGGGAGAGAGAGGGAGAGAGAGAGATGGAGAGGGAGAGAGAGGGAGGGAGAGAGAGAGGGAGAGAGAGAGAGGGAGAGAGAGGGAGAGAGAGAGGGAGAGGGAGAGAGAAAGAGGGAGAGGGAAAATGAAAGAGATAAGTAATCATGTGTGGTTTAGTGTGTGCATGCATGTGTGTGTAATTTAAAGTAACAGTTGAGAAAGAGAAAGCGAGTGAGAGAGAGAATGTAGGGAGGGAGAGATGATAAGAGCATATCCAAGGCACTTGGAAAATACTGTCTGGCACAGTCCAAAGAAAACACAATAGGATGAATGGAAAACCCTCCATCCCTCTCTCCTTTCTTTCTTTCTTTCTTTCTTTCTTTCTTTCTTTCTTTCTTTCTTTCTTTCTTTCTTTCTTTCTTACCTAGACAGACATTCTCAGCTAGACATAAATAGAGGGAGATTGTGAGAACAGGGGCCTGATAGGGGGTAAAAAATTCATGTGAAAAACACAATTCTTTCGCTTGTTTTTTTGTTTACCTCTGGCAACACTTCTCTGTTGATTCCTGACTTTCCTCTCTCCATATCACCGCCAACAACAACTTGACTCAGAGATATTTTAGTTATGGAAATGCATAACAAATACCTGGTTTAACCTCACTTTTCTATGTTGTGGCGGAGTGAAAGGTATCTAATGGTACAGTCTACAACTCTGGAGAATAGAGCAAGAAGGAGCAACATGTCTGTTGACTACCAATCACAATCATGCCTGCCTGCTTCATGAGTGGTCCTCGGGAAGTCTAAAATATTGTACACATATGTGGGGTCAAATAGGGAACGCATTGCATATGATTGGTTGATGATTGGTGTAAGATTGGTTTACAGGTTTTTTGACTACATATCTGAAAGACTACTGTCTTTAAAGTTTGACCTGGAAAAGGTTATCTTCACATTTGCTCATCTTTGCTTAATTCTTCAAGGTGGCCTTCCAATTTGACTTTTAACCTATTTGTATGACTGGATTTCATGTCTTCCATGTTCAGTTATATCTGTTAGGGTTAGTGTCCTGTCTCTCTCCTTGTCAGTGTTTCTGTTTGCCATCCCATTCTGTCTCCATCTGTCTTCGTCTCTCTCTCTGTCACTGGCAGCAGCACTGGCCCCATGATGGCTCTCCTCCATTAAGTTAGCTTAAGGCTCGATTGTGTGTCCAAGAATGTTGACCGTTTGATTTTCCATCCAATTTTGCATCGGCCATCTTTACTAAAGTACTACTTTCTTTGAGGGTTTCTTCATTCGGGGTGAAGTTAAGAATATTTTCTTAATTAACACTGGTTCAGACTTCTGCGCACATACAGTATATAGCTCTGGCAATCCATAGGTTGCAATAAAACAATTACTGACAGTTCATTCACACAGTGTCTGACCATATGTAGATAATGTAATGTGACCATACAGTCAAAAAAGAAAAGAAAAATATATTTATATATATTTATATATATACCAAAGACAACCTCTAGAATACTGAATCTAAAGCAAGACTCCATAACAGCATGTTAGATAGATTTCAATAGATTCAATAGATTTCTCTCTTTCCTTCTTTCCTTACATTTTTTCTACTCATTTTAAAACTAACTGACAACCTGTAACAGAAAAATATGTCAAAATAGAAAGAGAATGAAAGGAACAGTTAGAAAACAGACTGTGGAGTCCAACATAATGCCAAATAAAGTATAAAGAAAATGGCATAATAATTCTAAAAGGTGGTTACAAACTGAAGCTGGCTTTGCGTTTCTTTTTTATCGAAGACACAAGTCTAGAAACAGAACAAAACAGTCACCATACTCTTCTATGCCACTGGTTTCACGAAGCGCAGAGCGAACAAAGTAGGCGCAGATGACACGTAAGAAGCTAACTGACTTCCTAAAGCTCTCTTGGCTATGGACTCAACACAACTCATACTGTATGTAGAACCTCCATAAACTCCATGAAGTCAAATCAAATATAAAGTCCTTCTCGTGCAAAACTGCACCTATTTCTTTGCTTTTAGAAATCTAGATTAATCTGAGTTGTTTAGCTTCATAACATTTTTTTTTTTTTTAGTTTTTATTAGATTTTAGTTTTTAGATGGGGAAAGGGGAATAGGCATTCACTTGATATGTGTTGATTTCAGTCAAAAGTACCCACATATAAGATAAAGGTCCACTGGATGTAGCATTGACATCTTCATTGACAAATCCACACTTCTGTCTGACAATTTTGCCCATTATAAAACGCACCCTCGGTGGCACACAATACAGATGTCCACCTTCCTAAAGCATTCCCACTATTTCACCCCACATGCTCAAATGGTCCAGACTATCAACAGGCATCATGGGCGTTCTATAAATATCTTGATCGGCTCCATAGACCAGAGGGTTGCATCGTATGGCAGATCTGTCCAATGGATTAATGTATTAATTCCTTCATTCATTCACAGGCTTTTAGAACGGAGCAGGCTCTCTCCTGCAGGCAGAGGAGATAGGGAGATAGGTAGAGGAGAGCTGAGGGTCAAATAGTCCCCCGACATAGGCCTCATAGCAGGTGGTGCTTGGGGAAGGGGGGGGGTCGGAGACAGATATTCCCACTTGGCACGTTGGCAGGAAGGGGAAACCATGGGTTAAATGCCGCCCTATCCCACCATACCTTTACAGACATCAGAGCAGGGGGATGCAAGGACCTAGGACAGGCTGGTGGAAATGGGAAGGATGTGTTACAGAGACTCCTGTTTAATGTCCAAACATTCGTTGGGGAGACACAGGGCCAACGAAGAGTCAGTCCCCCTCCTCCCTGGAGCTCTCTAAGGAGGTGGGAAGGGTTCTCTGAGGGGAGGGGGGGGGGCGGTGTTTGCCCACCACCACCACCAGTAGCAGCACCAAACACCCAGCCAGGTCCTCGGGCCGCTCACGCCTCAGAGCAGCACCTCTGCTGGTTGATCTTCACCTTGTGCTTGATGCCGTCGTACAGCTCAAAGTTGTAGTTCTCCAGCGTGGTGGAGGAGCGCGAGGAGAGGCCCCCGTATGAGCACGTGCAGTAGAGGAGCAGGCCGGCGCACACCGCCCCCAACAGGACGCCCAGGGAACTCATGACGATGATGGTCAGTAGGATGGGGTCCAGGCTGTAGAGCCAGGCGTTGTCTTTGTCTTTCTCCGACACGAGCGTGACTGAGGAGGGTTCCGCGTCTAAGGAGGACGGGGTGGAGGATGACGAGGGCCACCCGGGGTAAGGATACCCTGAAGGGGGAGAGACGGAGTTAAAGGCAGGGTCAGTCATTCTGGAGAACGCTTGCTAACTTTGAGCTCAAATCAAAACAATAAGTGAAGCAGAGTGCAGTGCTATGGTTTTGTTGTTATTAGCGGTGTTCACCACTTTGTTTATGTATCTATTTACGGAGGTATTTTTCAGCACACACAGAATGGTACAGTAAGCTACCAAAACGCGAGGGGATTTTTGGTGAATTTTACAAAAAGTGAGCTAGCTTACAATTAGCTTGCAATAGCCGATTATACCTTTAATTAAGGAACGGAACAGAGAAGACATGCTGGAGCTGCAGCAAATTCCTGTTCTCATTCATTATTAAGCTCTTATGGTCCTCATTTTTACAAAGAAAATAAAACTACTAATTTTAAATATTAATTAATGTGGCCATCATTATCTCATTCTAGTCATTAGGTCCTGTTTAGGTTACGTTGTGGCAGTGAGCATATTATACTATAATTTTATCTTAAACACAGTTATTACACTATTGACTTCCTAAATAATGTTTTACTGTTTAGGGCTTCACAAAGAGAAATAATGTGTGAAAATAATTTGAGATAGATAAATAATTTAATATATATGTGCACAAAACAATAAATGCAAATGTTGGATTCATTGTGGTTATAATATAGAGGCATTGCTGTAAGTTATGCCACTGTTCAGTTCAGAATAGTTAAGTGTGCGTGTGCAAGCCTGTCTTTGTGTGTATTTGGCATCAAGTGATTATTCTAGTCACACAGGGCAGTAGACAGACTTGTTGTGTAAGAGTGGCAGTACTCTTCTTGTATCTGTCAAGAAACAGGGAGGAAGAAGGGATGCTAACAAACACACACACACATGCACACACGCACGCACACATGCACACACACACACACACACACACACACACACACACACACACACACAAACACACATGAACACATATAGTAAACAGTGATTGTTACAGACAGATGTTGTTAGTCTGTCTCTGTCTCGCTCTGTCTACCGAGGGAGAACAGGCGGGAAGAACACACACACACACACACACACACACACACACACACACACACACACACGCACACACACGCACACACACTTTTCTATTCTTACCACTTACCATGTCACTATCCCTACACACTAGATCTGTCCCTCACTGGGAAACACGCGCACGCACACGTGCACGCGCACGCGCACACATCAGAGACAGTCTATCACTGTTGCCCACGGCTTGCTTCTAGTTGAATTACCACTAACCAATGGAGAGCTGCAGGCATGTGCCTGCTTAAAGGGACGTGTCTGTCTTCATGGGGTGAGACCGGTTTAACACACACAAGTGTAGCTGCAGGCTGGTTAACTTCTCTAGGACGGAACAGCTTTTCAGTGGCGGGAATAGGAGCGGGTGAGGAGAGGGGGAGGAGATGGGAGGGGAGGGAGAGGGGAGGGAGAGGAGAGGAGAGGAGAGGGGAGGCTGGATGGGGAAGCGGTAAGTTGAGAGGAACATAAAAGACGGAGAGGAGAGAGCACATTCACCACCCACCTCCATTGAACCGGGGCCTGTGGTTGAACACACTGTCTTTCCCAAAGTCCATGGGTCGGGGATCTGCAGCAGAACAAGAACAGAAAGAAGAACAGCGTTTTAATCAGCCAACATTACCGGGTGACAACTGCCACTCAAATCTCTGCTGCAATCAGCACGAAGCCCATATGAATGGAGATCACCTCAGAGCTATAGGAGCACCGGATCTAATATCATACATGACAAGCATACAGGGTTGGGAAATAACTGATTACATGTATGTTACTTGTATCTGATTACAACAACAAAAAACAGTAACTGTAACCCGTTACATTTACCATCTAAAATAGCGGAATCAGAATACAGGTATTCAGACGATTACTTCTAGCATGTAAAAAGAAAAATAATTTAGAACAATCGGCTAGACTCTTATTTATCTTTCATAAACATCAATATTTGAAATGAAGTCCTACAGTACTTCAATCTGATCCTGTGAGCAACATAAACGGTCACGAAAACGAAAACCAAAGATTTGGCACCGCCAGCGCATTCAATTGCTTTGGATGGCATTTCAAAGAACAGTGTTGTTTAGGCGTGAAGTAATCTAAAAGTAATAGAAAGTAATCAGATTATGTTACTAAATTGAAGTAATCCAAAAATTGTATTACTGATTATAATTGTAGTCTGGTAACTAGTAACTGTAATGGATTACATTTAAAAAGTAACCTACCCAACCCTGCAAGCATAGTATTTGAAATGCATTGGTTACTCTTTATATGGAGGGATAATAAAACACAGTGTTCCTAAACATGCCGTGTTGGTAATACACCTACTGTGCATACATACAGTATTGAATGCATTACGTGGTAAACATTGTTGTGAAAGATAGATTAACAGATGGTAGAGAGGAAAAGAGGTGTTGAAAACAGGCACAAGCTGTTTCATAAAAAAATATCACTTTTATTACCGTCACATTCCACACTACAGTTTTTTTTTCAAGACCATAAAATTCAACAAGCTTAAATACGGCTTTATATGTTTGAGGCAGTCAAAGGTGCAAGGCTTATCAGGGTTTCGAAGATCCATTCTGCTTCAATTCAGGTTTGGACAAGAAAATTAATAATACATCTTGGATATATCAGAGTGCCAGATAATCATTCTTTGCTAAATCTAATATACCAGTAAAAATGCAAAAGTAATGCCGTAAAACTAAATAAAATATAATTAATAAACCAAATTAGAAACACTAGTATCAGATGATTCAGCTCAGAAAAAAACCCTGTATTGATACATTCTTTCCAAGAGAAAATGTCCTTGAAAGTAAAAATGGATCAACAAATAAGTGCCTAAATGGCCAACTGTATCCACAATTAAACTTCAACTATACAGTAAATATTATAAACAGCAGGGCTGGGCTCAACATAATCTCCATTCAACACATTCACCATAATAAATAATAATTATAATTTATTTGCTTCAGATGTTAATGTTTTCCTGATACAGTGAATATTGTGAATTAGTCAAATTTAATAGATGGATGTATACCAGTCCTGATAAATAGCAACTCAAATATATAATCATGCTAGTCACTACATACTACCCCTTAGATTCAAAGAGGCAGAGCATTGCACACATTAACAAAAAGGTAAACAAGACAAAGTATGCTATTTACCAGCCCCCCAACCCAATGCTAGTTGTTTTGCTTATATGTTGGATAGGTTGGCGTTTTAATTAAATCCAAGATATCCAACATATTGTTGTAAGCTTCATCCCTTGTTGAGAACTTGTTTCAGAATGTTGTCACAGTGCATGGAGAAAAGCCTCACGACTGCTTACAGTATAGAAAATACCATTAAATGTTAAAATCATCACAAAAGATGACATCACCCAGGCAGATTTTCAAAACTTCCAATGGTTGGTTGGTTTTACTTCCCCTTTATATTAAGGCAATATAAACACATCTAAGAATTAGATAAAACATGAGGGGGAGGGAAATTAAAAAATGGAACTACTAGAAAATACTAACTAAATGTACAGCCCTCAGAATTTGGTTTAGTACATTAGAGATGTGAGTACAGGTTTACACTTTTGAGGTAAGGTATGTATAGACATTCCTTTCCTTATATTAAGAAAAACATATTCAGTAGACCTACTCTAAATCCCACAATTAACCTGGAATCTGCAGACTTCTGCAAGCCCTAATCTAGTTAATATCAACTGTTGATGCTCTACAGTGGAAAATATTGTTAATAAAGTGTATCCATAATTCAAACTCATACCTACTTGTGAATATACCTATACTATGTCCGTTCCAGCCATTTGCGTGTCTTGTAAACATCTCTCAACAGTGCTAAGGCTATAATGTTTTCTCTCACCATCATTGTGAACCACTGCAGGCCTCAACAATGAATCATAAGGAGAAAAAAAAACAATAATAGCAGCTGGAGGGAAAAAAAAAACAAAATGAGTGGACACTCCTTTTAAGACCTTTGTTGAACATGTTCTAATGATCCGGGCTTAAAGCCTGCAGGCTAGATTCCTGAGAAGAATCAGAAATGCATCCAAGAAGAGATAAAAAATTCCCTGGAGCCCTATTTTATCTCTGCTCTCCAATTAGTAAAGAGAAGAATACATTTTTTTCAGGCGCAGCCATGGACAGCTCTTTGGCACCATATGCCCATTCCAGGGGGCCTGAGGACCCCTTTGAGTGCTTTTTCTTGTTAATTTTTCTGCAAGAAGCATAGGAGGCAGAGGATAGAGGAAAAATCGAGAAAGCTGGACGGCTAAATATGCTTACTGTAGGTTTATGTGAATGCATTCAGCACCATTAACTAATTAGAAATATTAAAGCACAGAGAGTGAGTGAGAAAGAAGGGGTGAGAGAGAGAGAGACAGAGAGAGAGAGAGAGAGAGAGGGGGGGGGAGAGAGAGAGGTTGCAAGTGTAGCACAACATAAATCTCTTAGCATTTCTGCATTCGAGTTAAAGACTCACATTGATTAGGGCAAGGCACAGGGCTGCTCCAATGAGTCACATAGTCTGTCATAATGTGTAAATCACATGAGGCAATGGCAACAGTAGAGCTTGTGGCTCTGGAAAGTAGCAAATGTGTACATATGCACCATACATGACTGAAAATATATTCAAAATGCACTTAATGTGACAGTGAAACACAATTATTTCAAAATTAAATGTAATGCATATTTAGAACTTAATCAGGTATAATCATGATAACTATTCAAGACTTAATCAAGTAATAAACAGCCACTGCTATTATAGAGTTGTTAGCCAGATGGTGTCTGTTGGTGTGTATTTTTCCATATTTCTGTTTTCTGCCAAAGCCCCTTTCATCTGCTTTTGTGTTTGAAACAACCTGCCCTCCTCCATCGCTCCATCTCCTCCTCCAGAGCAGAGCCCAACCTGTCTGCCTGTTAGCTTTAGAAAAAGACAAATCTGTCTTTAGAAAGAAAAGAGAGCAGGATAGTTTTTATCCAACTTCTTTCATCTCTGTCCATATCCGGATGCATTCTTCGCAGAAAAAAAAGGCCGCCTATGGCTTAATGGGCTCTCCTTTGGAGGAGCTTCTACCCCCTTTCATTGCTAACCCCATTCTCTATCTCTCTCTCCCTCTTGTGTGTTTTTATTGGTAGGATTTTTTAGGAGGGAAAGAATAGAAGAGAAAAAAGAGCGTATAAAAAGAGTAGGGTGGCATTGGAGCAATCTGAATTAGCAGGATAAACAATATGGCACGTTTTCCAGGAAGTCCAGAGATATTTCATCCGGATTAGATCTGAATGGGGAAATTAGTTACTCATTCCGAATCTAAGCAAAATATCTTTCACTGAAAAAGTACAAATAACTTTCATTTTGCAGTACAACAATGGGATCATTAATTGGAGCTAAAACTCCACAGCTGAATCAGACTGAATTACTATCATAAGTGAGTGGTTGCATTTGCTTTTAGAAAGGCTCATGAGTTAAAGCTAAAAATAAATATGAACATATTAACAAAACCCAATGACCACATGAAATGATAAATTAAGCAGTTCACTCTACAAATTATAATTTGTACTATAAACTATGCACAATGTGCATAATTATTGTCTCTCATATATTGTAAGAGCAACTTAGTTGTGTAAAATCATATTTAAATGTTCATTGTGTTGTTGTGACACATATAACATATATATTACCTCAAAACATAATGTTTGTAACATTGTGTTAATCATCTTTAGACATGTCGATATTCCCCCATCTGATACATACACATACATGGATGTTTAGGTTAGACATTAGCAGACACTAGCATTGAGTTATCCAAGACACACAGGCAAAAACAATCAAGAAAAGACCAGTCTTGTTTTACACAAAAACATTACCTCTTTCTTCAAGTCTACAGTAGAGGTAGTTCCAAAACACATTTGTGTAGGTGAGGTGCGCTGAGAGCTAATGTGGATTTGTTATTGTGTGTTTTTGTATGGGAGCAATAAAGGCTTGTGTATGTCTGTCTTTGTGTGTATATTTGTGTCTGTGTGGCTAGCCTGTCTCATCCAATCTTTACTATGTGTAAACCAGGTAGCAAACACCAAACCACCAATTGCTTTATCGCAGACCAGAGCAGTGACAAACAGGCCAGACCTCAGACAACCAAGGCTGAATACGCCTTGCTAATTCAGAACATGTCTCCCTCGCTGTCAACCCTTTCTCCTTATCGCTCTTCTTATATCTCTCAATTGCTCACATGCGAGTGGGTAAGCACACAACACAAAAGACACACTGGAACCCGCGAACATTGTTCTCTCCTTCACCAGTGTGCCATTCTTTACAGCTTTCTGTGTGTGAAACCTTTTGCTATCAGATGACAGCCACACATATATCATATAACCATATCAAATATATATTGTACAGTGGCTTTCTGACATGTCACTCAGTCTTCTGGCCACTCAACCAGTGTTGCTATAGCTACTGAGTTTGCCATTGTTCTGTGCCTTTCAATACCTTTAAGAATATCAATTAAGTGGCATTTCAGTGATTTCTGCGACGTCTTCAGTGTAGTCTATTTTGTTCAATGACAAATCATTCCAGGTGCATTCTAATGTAGCTTGTTAGGTCTCTTAATAAAACAAAAAACAGGTGATGTAACTATACGTAGTTGTTGCTTCCTTCAGTTGCTTTCACTGAAATGTAACAAATACCATCCTGAACAGCTCATTGCATGTGTTACCGCCAATGGGTTTTTCAATGGCTATGTTAGCCATTTCAAATGCAGTCTAATGCTAATTTCAGTGATTTCATAATAGGGCCAGTTAAACTTAGTCCATTGAAGTTCAACACACAGTATCGTAGTTGGCATCATTCTCCGATTTGATGGTGAGCATGGGTTCCAGACCAGGCCATACTGGGCCACTACTGGCATATGGGTGAATCTGGGTGGGGTTCTGGATGAGGCTCTGGGGGTAGTTTGCCTGACTTTGCTGACTGTTGCGGTAAGTCACTGAATAGCGGTGGCTAGAGCTGGTCTTCTTGTTAGCCATGTAGTAGCAGTGGCAGCACAGTATCGCCACCAGTGTTACGGTGGCCAGCAGCAAAAGGGAGCCGCCTCCCACCAATACATAGTACCAGTAGGCAGGGATGGGTTGCACTGCTACTGTGTCTACTGTGGGCTCCATCACACACATGGCACCCCCTGGAGGGCAGGAGGACAAATTACTGGTCGGCTTGACGGTAGAAAGGAAAGACATGCAGACAGCGTTGTCGCATGGTATGCATGTACACAAGGAATTGACGCATTGAGATAAAGCTTGTTTTGCTGTTGAATGATAGAATAATCAATCATGTAAAGTTGTAGACACATTTGTCAAAACATAAACAGCAACAATTTATCTCAATACCAATATGTGATATTTTCTAATAATTCCAAATGTTTGCAGTGATGAATAACGATATTACACATTCGTAGCACGTTTTATAATAGAAACAAACAGGCATTAGCTGCACATTGACAGGCAGAGGTTCATGCCATGCTGGCCTATAGGGATTGACTAGTGGATGCAAAGCCTTGCCTATGCAGTGACAGGTTGTTTCAATTTGGGAGGTGTGGGGGTGCAGATAAGTGGTCATAAGTAGCTACCGTTACAAATGATGTACATTACATTATAGGGTATACTGTAAAGGGCAGCCATATTAGGAGGAAGAATGAACAAAAGCTATATGAGAAAGAGAGAGAGAGATGGAAAGAGAGAGAGAGATGGAAAGAGAGAGAAAGAAACAAACAGAATGGGAATCCAACCATGATGTCTTAATCACACAGGTTTCAATACTTTGTCACTGTGGATAAAACAGAATGAAAAAATGAGGAATAACAGGGAGATGGAGAAACATTTTAGATTGGGGGGCAATTGGGGCCAATGGACGAAGAAAGGAGAAGGATTGAAAGAAAAAGAAAAGAGCGGCCATTGAGACAGAGAGATAAAGGGAGAACCTCAAGGAAGGTATAGCTTCTTTGAAAGTTCAGACGTCCTCTTTAAGGGTTTAAGCTGAGCTGTTGTTGTAAAGCTGCGTGCTAAGCAGAGAGCCTTTCCTCGCGTGGATTAAGATGGAGATGATTTGCAGGGCTGCAAATTGACCTGTTTGAAATGTAAGCAAGAAAATGTACTGTAGGTAGAGGAGAGCAAGTTACATCGCACTGGTGCTGGTGCTGTTGCATTCACAGTAAGGGAGATTACAGGTACAGGCTTTGTCTTTTGATGTACGGTAATATATTTTACTGTCTTTTACTTTAACATTACTCGTAGTGGGATTGATTTGCGTCTTCTCTGTGTGTGTGTGTGTGTGTGTGTGTGTGTGTGTGTGTGTGTGTGTGTGTGTGTGTGTGTGTGTGTGTGTGTGTGCAAGTGTCTCAAGCATGCACAGTTGGTCTGTCTGCCAGCCTTCTATTACCACAAGTCAAGCCAAACACTTCCTTTGTTGCCATGGGTACGAAAATCCACAACAGTGTGCCACATTTGTTCACGTCACTCTGCAGATAAACGCCTTTTATCACTGACTTAGGAGCCAGCTTACAGCACCAATCATTAAAGCAAATTATTGGCAATGCAGACTTCAGTCTGTCATTGTGATCTTATTTGACTTTTGCAATATGAAGTGAAAAATAATTGGCATGTCTGTTTTGATTAGTTTATGGAAATAACCTCAAATCCAACCCAAACTCACACATTTCAGAAGGCGTAAAGGAAAAATATATCCGTTTATCAGTCACAAAATTCAGCTTAATGTTAGTTAGGGCTGGCATGCTACCTCACATGTTGCTACGTGCTTTCAAATGAATTACTATTCACTTAACTGATAATCCATTTAAGCCATCAACTTCGTATTGTATTATTTTCAATTTCTCATTAATTCTCTTCTAATTGTAAGGTTTCCCAGAGTTACATGAAACTACAGGTTATGCACCAATTTATTGTAAAAGTAACGTGTAGCTATTTCACATCTGCCACTACCAGTGTGCAGTCAAACCCCAATGTTACAGAATACAGTACAGCGAATATTGGCCTTAACAAGGTCATTGGAATTAAGTGCCAGACCTCCATCTGACCACATAGAAATCTGTTGTTACTCTTAAGAGTACCATATGACAAAATGTTCATTATGTGACCCAGGTGCCGTTACTATGACTCGGTCCAGTTACTATATAAGCCCCATAGGCTGTGCAATTGAAGAACTACTGTAGGTAAAAGCAGTGTAACATCAGCACACATTCAGTGAAACCCTTGAAGTTAAAAATGAGTTTCATGTGGCTAGTTTCTGGAGAGTGGCTGTTGACTTAGCTGTTTTAAGGACTGCTATTCAGATGTGCTAAAAAAAGAATGCATTCACCACATTAAAAAAAACACTCCTCAAGTATCTAATGGCATTCGGAGAATGTGCTTACTGAAAGCTGTGTAAGGTGTTTAATCTTATTTCAAATAAGAAATATCTTTGCTGAACCTCTTACTGTAGCGCCCAAACAGGCCCACGCAATGGACAGTCAAAACTTTGCGTAAATTCAATCTCTTTGGCTAATGACTCTCATTCTTTTAAAGGTAAACTCCTTGATTGTTTATCTCAGAAAACAAAATGCGCAAATGCTTGCAGGGTATGTCTGTTTAAGTTTAAAACCAAGCAACACCTCTGGTTGGTTGAAAACAGAAAGAATGCAAGCCCCACCTTCTAAACATTAGCAGTTAGCATTAAACACGGGCTTCTGGGGGCACAATAATGCAATAGAGGAGTGCACCTTTAAGAAAGACTACGGCGGTGGCTTTGCAGGGCCCTGACTGAAACGGCCCTGAACTTTGGGTGCCATCCCAGACAGTGGAAAATTGTATAATCCTGTCTGCTCCAGTCTGCTTTGTTTTGGGGATATAGGAGAAGAGAGAAAGCAGCAGCTTTAGGAGAACTGTCCAGGAGCTTAGCGAGCAGAGGAGTGGAGGAGAGGATGAGATGAGGAGAGGAAAGGTAGAAAGAAGGACAAGGACGCAGCAGCAGAGGAAGAAAGCATGGGAGCGGTAAAAAATAAAGGCGGGGCTAAGCATTGCGGTCGGGAAAAGTACGAGGAAAAAAGGAGCAAAAGGGGCGAGGAGCAAAGGAGAGGAGGTCGATGTGAGGGCAAGACGGGGGTGTGGAGAGGAGAGAAATGAGGGGATCAGGGGCAAAGGAGAGGACAGACTCCTTGTGTGCTGGAGTAGCCTAGAAAGCAGGACGAGTGAATCCCTTCTGTTACACAGTACGACTGTAGAGAGGGACAATGGGATGGAGGGGCGGAAGGAGAGAAAGAAGGAGGTATCTGCTCCATTTATTTACATTTCACTTGCTGGGATGGAGGGATTATGACACCGCTTGGAAACTAGTTCAGCATCGTCTGGGTTATTAAACAGCCGCAAGCAGACTTCTCGCCTGCCTCATGGTGCTTTGTTTATGGTCCACACCACAACGGAATAGTGAGCATCGCTTAAATTATTCATGGTGCGTCTATGCATACGAGCGATGCATACGACGGACGACTCATTGTCTCACATAGCTAGCCTTGAGCAGACATACCAATGGTGTACAGTCACCCCGGACACATCCCTGTATATTATGCTGAATAACAGACCACTTTATTGATTGTGCCATAAATACACTGTACACTATTTCAATAAAAATCACAAAGCAACAATCACAGGCTTTTCTCTTTTTGAATATTTTATCAACCATCACTCTGTGCAAACCCCCATATA
>JAODLL010064438.1:0-41825 GCA_026546735.1 Forbesichthys agassizii
TCTCTCTCTCTCTCTCTCTCTCTCTCTCTCTCTCTCTCTCTCTCTCTCTCTCTCTCCCTCACACACACACACACACATACAGGTACAGCTAGATACAGACTCAGATGCAGACACACACATGCTTCTGAGTCTGTCTTGTCACCTCTCGCTAGGGGAACATAAATACCCAGCTGATAAGACGTCACTCTCGGCTGCTTTCGGAAGCTGTTTTAATTGCAACAGTTTCACAGATCAATGGGAGTCCACTGCAAAGATAATTACAGCACTACAACACCCAACCTTTTGTTTTGTTTGGCCAAATAAACCCATTAGGCCACAAGTCCTTTGAACTTTTCAAACATATTCACGAGTAAAGGAAGATTTTATGCATTTATATATGCCTTTAATGCCTGTATGTGCGTGTGTGTGTGTGTGTGTATGTGTGTGTGTTTATAAAAAGTAGACCCGTCAGAATCTTTTGAACATTATTTGAGTCCATGGTATACAGTATATACATCATATATTTATATCCTGAGAGTGTTGAGAAACTGCTGTGTTCCAAAGTGCATATATGCCAAATGTAAACAGTCTGGTTCAAATATAACTTGGACCCTGCTGTGCACCTTGAACAATCACTGAGAACAAAGCAGCAGGTATTGTGGCTTTGTTTTGAATTATGCTTTTTAAAGTGCTTTTGAATTGCCCTACTGCCATATCAGTCTGTTCAGATAGATCCAACTCGTTCATTCTAGAAACATTGTCACATTATCGCGTCATTATCCCTGGGAACTTCTCCGAGTCCTCAAATGTGTGCATCTAATGGCCTTTCACAATACAGTATAGATATTTTTCCAACTTCCATATACAAAAACATTATTTCTTCCATGCCATAATATAACCAAAACTTGATTTCATGCATACACCCTGCCGTATAAGCTCAACAGTCAGGGCTCAACAAAAGAAATGTTTTTCTTCGAGCAACCAATAATCTATAGTACAACAGCTCTACAGTGTCAAGCTAATGTGACCACACGTATATTTACATTTGCTTTATCCTTTAAAGATAGGCAGCATCCCCAACATAGTTTTTCAATTGTTAGAAAGGCTTGTGCATTTTCTATCAAGCGTAGTATTCAGGATTCTATGCCTGTAGCATTCCTTACAGTTTTGCCAAATATCCTATCAAAGCCCATAGCTAGTCTGGCACCCAAATAATGTAAAAGCTTGAACAATTACCAGCTGAACAGCGAATAGCTTGAATCTAATTATATAAACATTTTACCATAAAATGGACATAATGAACAGCATACAAATCTGTAGCATTTGACAAATGAATAAATACATGAAACTGGCCACAGTTTATTTAACAAATATCTTGGTAGAACAAATGGATTTCATGTCAGTTTCAGCATCCACAGTAAGACCATGAGAATAAATATTTATTTCTTTCATTTTCATGTCACATAACGATTATGAGGTCTTTTCTCAGCCACAAATAAGAAGTTACCACTATTTAATAAGCTATTTGAAGATGTAAATACGGAATTCAACTGTGGTGGTTTAACCTCCTACACACACACTCACACACACACAAACCTCTTTTCTCAATATGTCCTTGTAAAGTCACTGGCCCTAATACTAATCTTTTTGGTCCTATGACCAAGCTATTGCTCTTCGCCCATGTGTTGACCTGAACACTAACCAGCCACAGAATGGATAGCATTGTGATTCAGACCGTGAGTATGCAATCAATTAAAGGCCTAATAGATGTTCCCTTGGTCTCACATGTCAACGAGAAAGAAAACTTATTTTCGCAACCCCAAAATCATGATTAAATGTTCCACCAGATGACATTATAGAAGGGTTGAGGCAGTTATGTTTTGTGTTGCCATAAAATAAACAGCTATTATACCACCAGTGTAATAATCATGTTCAACACAGAGACTCATTACAAAATGTAATTAATGAATAACTGAAACCCGTCAAGCCCTGCCCCAATGCATTCTGGGGATTATTTCCCTGCTTCGATTCATGGTGGGTGAATTTAATTCAGATTAAGGCTAAATAAGCAAAACATTGCTTTGCTTGCCATAGCAGAAAAACACCACTCTCACAGCCCGTTCATCTTTTATGGGTAAGGGATAGGAATTGCAATGGGTTAGTCTGGGCCTATGTGAGAGAGAGAATGTGCGAGAGAGTCTGTGAGATTGGGAAATTGTTCAACTGCAATTCTAAGAGCTCAGATAACATTTACACTGTGAACAACTACTACTAATAATTATACCATGAGAGCAGCACTACTACTAATATACAGAATGAATTGTATGCAATAGTGCAATATAGGGTAAGTAATATCAGCATGTAGTAACAAAAAAGAAAAAAAAAGAAGAAAAAGAATGATCAGCAACAGTTGAAGAACCCACACTGAAGAGTTTAAAATATCACTGTTGTGCTCAAAAGGCCTTTGTGCCTTTGCATGCCTGTCAGTTAAGTGTATAAATTAAGCCTACTCCTATGCAGAGTAGCAGCAAAATATTTCCTTCTTCAGCTGGAATTGTGTGCACTGACATCAGATGTGTAGCCTAGGAGATCCCATGCTCGATTAAATGGAATTGAAAATGTCACTCTGTTCTACCGTAATTTACAGGTCTAAATCTAGCCCGAACATGAATTATGTGAGAATTGACTTAATCCAAATAATTTCAGATTTCACACTTTCAGCCTGAAAACTGTGTAAAATGTATGACATTATCTGTTGGCGTATACCTTAATGTACAGTAAGTAAATGCACTTAAGTAAGTAATTTTGTGGTGTACATTTCTGAAATGTATTAGTCGAAGTTGAAACTGGACTCAGTTTAAAAAAAATTATATATAATAATGAATATGTTCTATATTTGTTTGACTAGATTTGTTTTTCTAAATTCAGACTTGACACTAATGAAGAGGACTGGACTTGATTTTGTACATTAAGTAAGCTCCAGACTTGACACTGATCTGGGATTCGGTCACACCTCTGAAATCATCAATCTGAGAAACATGCAGTTCTCAGTTTAAAGGGTTGAGAAAGATAATAAGAGCTTTCCCAAGCAAACATGCATATGTGTGTGTGTGAGAGAGACAAAGAGAGAGCGAGTGAGTGAGAGAGAGAGAGAGAGAGAGAGAGAGAGAGAGAGAGAGAGAGAGAGAAGATTACAAGATTACAATGATAACGCTGCCTGATGCAGTTGAGAGAGCTTAAGCGGAGATTCCAGATCATTAGGGTAATGAGAGAACATCATCTACATCATCATCTCCGACTCAGTAAGCCTTCCTTGCTCACCACACTCTGAAGTCAGAAGCCTACTTGCAATCCTCTTGCACTCTGAACTGCTGAGTGGGCCGAGAGCTGATGAAAGGTGACACTCCTCATGACTTACATCAAGATTTGTGAAAAATAGAGTAGGCAGTCCTTTCAATTTAAGCTATTTTCATAGCTGTGGTGCATGTGGTTATACAGTAGCAAGTGAAATAATATATTTTAGTTTTATCTCTGAGTGCCAGAATTGTGAGCAGGAGGATTTTATTATTTATTATTGTATTATTTGCCGTCCCCTTAATCTGTATCTTTTCTTTTGAACTTCGTTTGAAATTTGCTGGTATCATTTTTACTAAGTCATTTTATTATATTTATAAATCAGTTAGTATATCGGATTTTTACCTCCAAATACTAATAAACGCATCACGCAGGCAGGTTAAGGTGGTTTTGTCTCATCACAACTGCTTTCATGCACACTCTAAACCCTGAAAAGTTGACTTTATAAAAAGATCGTTGCAGAAACTCCTTAGAGTTGGGCTGCCTTGAGACAATAACAAAACAATACAAAAGAATGAAGCTCATGAAGACACAAACAAGCCCTCCTGACTGTAACCTGACGAGCCAGGTGGTTCCTTACACAACCATCTGGGGAGACATCCACTGAAACTGTTTGAAAAGGGCAGGCACTTTGAAAGAATACTTGGCAGGTGATTGGAATAACCTGCAGTGGAGCCAGTTGTTAAATCAAACACTTGCCATAGTCAGGAGTGGAGTGAAAACATCGAGAAGTGCCGTTTAGTGCCGTTCTTTGCTCTTCTGAAGAAATACTCTAATAGCCTACTGTCAAGTGCATGACTACGTCAACATATTTAGGAACCGCCATTGTTGTTTTCAAATCGCTTTCACACCTAGGCTGAACCACAGCGTAGCTTCAAGTATGATGCTGACTGGTCAAACACACGGTTGACCGGACTGAAGCGCAAGGATTTCAAGCTCTCCAGATTGATTATTGATTTTCACGGCAAAGAAAAACTAAAACTTGCAAGATCAAGCTGGTCTCATAAGACTACCCCTCCTACACATGAAAACACAATACACCCCTCCCTCACCTGAAAACACAATACACCCCTCCTACGCCTAAAAACACAGTGAACCCCTCCCTCACGTGGATACACAAAAACACAATCAACCCCTCCCTCACCTAAAAACACAGTGAACCCCTCCCTCACGTGGATACACAAAAACACAATCAACCCCTCCCTCACCTGAAAACACAGTGAACCCCTCTCTCACATGGATACACAAAAACACAATCAACCCCTCCCTCACCTGAAAACACAGTGAACCCCTCCCTCACCTGAAAACACAATACACCCCTCCTACACCTAAAAACACAATCAACCCCTCCCTCCCCACAGTTGTCCATAGCAAATGGGAGCAACTTTTGTCTTTTATGGGGCATTTGGCCAACAGTGGGACAAATGCCAGATTTCCCCTGTACGGAGAGCAAAAAGGACCATACAAGAATGCTTCTTTGCCCACATTTGTACTGTGCTTAATGCCATGTGCACAGCTTCCTGTTTTCAATTCGTTTCATCAACAAGCTGTGCACAAATTCTTGCCACCAGATTATCATTAAAGATTAAAGGCCGGTCATGGAAGCATAGCTCCTCTACAGCCATTGTCTCTGCTATCATCGATTAATTGATGTTTAGATTTGACTAATAGACTCAGCCAGGTCTACCTCATTTATTCACCTGAGTCTGGTAATACCTTCAGATTTAAAATGTGTTTCAGGCTGTTTGAGTGGGGCAGTAATCGCTCCGTGCATTTTGACCAAGTTAAGTCAGTTAAATTAAGACATTCATGCTAGAAAACCATTTTTTTAAAGCAAGCTTGTATGTTGTTTCACGTTGTATATAATATCTATAGGCTACATTAGATTTTTCTTGTATTTTACTCAAATTATTTAAGAACAATTTGAATCTCTAAATGTTTTTATTTTATTTTTAATTTGTTTTGTTTGACTTTGGTGTTATTGCAGCCTCTGTACACTAGAAGTCACAAAAAGAGCCAGAGCAAACTACAGTACCACTTCCCTGGTAGCTTGTAGCCTTACCTTGAGTTACATGCTTCAGTGCTCTTGAAAAGCCTATGGTGAGTAATAAGCCAAAATAAAAGAGAAAAATATAACTGCAGAAAGTGTTGCGAATTACACCTACGGGGCAAGCAATGCGTTTAAATCAAACTCAAGGCTGACTGAGGAGTGTGTGCATATGCACTCTCACACATGGACACACATGCATCCCATTCTAATTTTCAGATAAAATACATTCCCAGCTTATCTTTCCCCACCCTTTTTTTTTAGTTGAAAGGCCATTGGAAACCCTCATAAGATCCAGCAGTGATGCAGTGGAGGAATATCTCCTTCGAGTCCTGTTAAAGACACACAGAACGGACATCACACAAAACCACAAAGGCCTCTAAAGTGGTAGGTGATACAGCCCCATTATTTAGTTATGAGTGTTTCCGCCCCATACCTGACTGAGCTGACTCCATTTTGAACCCACGTCATTCCCTATACCACCCCCGCGAGACGTCTTTCCTCATCTGTCCCTTTCGCAGGTGGCTTTCCTCAAAAGAGACCCTGTTCGACTTGACAGGAGACAGAAGCTGTCATTAAAAGCACACCACATCTGCCCAGGGGTCCACGGATGAATATTTAGTGTCGCGTGCTTTGCTACTTGATGAGACAAGTTCATTTCAACACCTGACGTTGAAGGAATAGCGTCAATTGAGACGCTGCATTCGACGCCATGCTGTGAGCCTGGCCTGCAAATGGTCTTTAATCAAGTTTTCATGTTCTTGCTTTCATTAACCTTTGGGTAACCAGGCAGAAGACTTAAGAACCTATTTTTAATTAGATGAGGGGCCTGTCATACAAATTATCAGCGTGGAAAACAGAGGAAAAGTTTAGAGGATGATGAATAATACGTTAGAGAGCGTAAATGGCTCTCTTTTTGCAGACAGTATTATCACTTGTGATATATGCATTACATTCTAGTTGACGTCATCAAATTGGATGCTGTGGCAGTTTGCAGTGACATTTAAGTGCATGAACTCTTATGAAACACTGCATTTTTAGAACAAATTCAGTATCTTACAGGCACAAGCACATGACCAATATTCTAGTTTGTCACAGGTGCAAAGGAAAGTGCAGACAAAGACTTTTTCTCAAATTGGTGCGTTCATATTTTAAATAAAGCTTTGTTTGTTCTACGCAACATAGATGTAGCTAGCATTATCACATACAGTATATTCACTATTGAATAAATTAGATAGACCTAGTTATGCTTTATAGTGGAGTATCTATGGTATATTGTTGTTGAAATATGTTACACTCATGTATATGTAATTTGAGCCAGTAGCCAAACTACTTCAGAAGCTGCAGCAGGTCTCTTGTGCATTCACTGCGGTCTTAATATAAAACGTGAATATTAGCAGTGCACAATTATTGCTGTACTTACAAGCAGCTAAACTGCAGATTATCATTTTTATTTATTAATGTCTTTGGGAATTGTAAATAATTTAGTTATACTGTATGTATAAAAAAACAAATATGTTTTCTGGCTTCACAATATGGCTAAAACTGTTTTAATTAAAAAAGGTATTTTACAGATTTGGTATGAATATGTTTCATGAATTTGAAGTAGGGACATTTTAGGGAATAGGTTTATTAAGGTCGACTACAACTGTCAATTGTCATTAAATGTACTTTCTCAGTGTGACTTTGTATTGTAGCTCAGCACTATAACGTTGAATAACTACTTTAGATGATCTGACGCGTTCAAGTGTAATCATCATCTTAGACCTGTTGCCCCCCCAAAAAAAGGATTTGAAGCAGCACACAGACACATACGCAAACATGAATTTTCCTTCAAATATGCATATGTGCACGCACGCCTGCACGCTTTCAGGGAACCCATCTTAATCTGCTCAGCCCCTTTTGGACAATAAATAACAAATAAAACATAGAAACTAAAAACAAAGATTACATAAAATCCTTCCACCTCCAAACAAATCAAATAATCACAAATCAAATAAGCCAAGATACAACCTCAATAAATACACAAACAAGTCCCAGTAAATAATACAGGGGTGCAGTAAAACACCTTGAAGTGTGCAATAAAAATAAATGGCAGGAAAATAGTAGGCCTAACACTATATCCACTAAGCCCCTGTCACGTCAAAGGCTCTGATGGACGTGTTGTCCCGTTTGTAACTCAACAACCTTAGTTATGGCTTGAAGCTGCAAATCTGATGTGATGCTTATATATAATGCGTGTTTGTGTCTCACAGCACACAGTCAAATGGAATTTGTTAGTACAGTATATGCATACGTGAAAAAACGCCAAGAAAAAGAGACTATCTGCAAAATACTTACGTTAATTCAGCTACCTCTACCGGTATATTCAAAATATGGTAACAGATGGCAATGTGATTCTTACTGACAGTGTGTTAGTGCCACAGTCAGGCTCCTCTGGATGTTATGGTGGTGTAGCGGGTAGCCAGGTGTAATATTTTGACCTTGAATCATTGGATGAATCAACATCATCGAAGCCCAGCTGTGAAATGCCTTTGCACAACACACTGAACTTGTGTTTATTTTGCATCTGAAATCTTGTTTGTTTTGAAATACATTAATATGAACAGCACGTTGGGATTTGGCTTGCAAGGCGGCATAGTACTGTAGTGTATTGTAGAGTGTGTTTGAATTTTGGGGGCAAACGCTTCTCACTTCTTTTATTTCTTTATTTCATTTGGAAAGGGCAAGCTTATTTGTGTAGCATGAACAGCCAATTAAAGGTGTTTCACATCATCAGATGAAATACAGATGAAGACTTTGTTGTCGATGCTAATGTCAATATCAGATAAAAATATAAAAAAGAATCAGGGGAATAAGCAAACCCTGAATGTTTTTAGGCTTGATTCAAAAACCAAGTACTATAGGTATACTGTACTGATCCTAACTCAGGTTGTAAATCTAAATTTAGTCTACTGGTAGTCATCATCAGGCATACACTGTGTCAGTATAGAATACATGTAATAAACATATGATAAACTACATCATTCTTTTTTGCTTTTTAATCCAATATATGTGTTTGTCCTGCATGTCTCATCCATTCTCCAGTTAAAATATCTCCTTTCACCCATAAAATAATAGCTAGTTGATTACAGTTTAATTCAATAAGCTTGATTGAGGGGATTACCCAGAGATAAACACAGGGTTATACTGATTTCAAATTAGAATGGGGAAAGGGGGGACAACAGTGTTTATGGCTCATTTCTGGAAAGCAATCTACAGAACTCAATCAAAATGCAAGTACTGTAACCTAATGCAGCATCCATAAAAATAAACAAGTTAAAAAAAACAAAATGCCACCACCTGCTGCCATGTCTATTCAGGTCCACCTATAATCATGCAGGCTTTATCTGAATATCATGCATGTAAAGAAGGGAGGCAGTTAGGTGTTCTTGAACATGAAACTATACGGCATAACGCCAATAAAATGAACTGCAGATAATGCAGCCATATACCATAGGCCTACATTACAAATATGATACTTGTTAAACGTTTAACTTGAAAAGGCATCTTTTCCTCCATGCAGTGTGATTATATGCCTGGCTGATGTTCTTCTTTGCCAAAGGTAATGGCTTGTTACAGATAGGTTGCTACAAGACAAAGACCTCCACAGCCATTATGCGTGCCCTGTAATGTGCCTTCGCCAAAGCACTATGCTTTTAGCCGTCCATTTTTGTCCACTTGCTTGAGAAAGAGCAAGATTTTCATTGGACAGATAGGTACTTTTGACATGACAGAGAATTAAGTGTTGCCAAGTAACCATTGTCCTCTTTAAACCAAAAGAAAAGAAAAAGAAAGGTCAATTGATAACATGTTGGTCAGGTAATCTACGCTGGCATATAGGCCTGTGCATAGCTAGCATCTAGCATGCGCTAGCACTAGCATGTCTAATACAATATGTGCATGATCATGAATATGTGTGGTCTGTCCATCACAACAAATTATCAATATGAATTTAATATGAATGGCAAACATGCAAATTGCATTTAATATCTTGTTATGTCATTAACAGCCATGTACAATTAGATTAGCTTGTTATGGCCACACATCTTACGTCTTATTTAGAAGAAATGTGGTATAGGTGAGTAATACACCCACCCAACCACACACAGACGGATTTTGTATTTTCTCAAGGGGTTGAGTCACAATGCATTAATATGTGAATTAGAGTGGCCTCTTGGACCTGATGTAGTATCTTTATCTCGCACTCGTAAGGGTCCAAATCATGCATGGAAAAAAAATAATCCGATTTAACAGACATTTATTCAATGTGGAAACAAAGATCTGGGCCTGTAGACTTTTCCTTGGCCAGTCAGACATGTTTACATCTGCTTGTTGAATACACTTTGCAGAATGAACTGAGATATCTGCTGTTGCCCATGTGTTGAAGTAGCTATTGAGAACCCCTTGGTCTCCCTTGGTCTCATCTGCTGACTTTCATTCACTGTGCAGTATAGTGTCCTCTCACCCACTTCACTCACAAAACTGCACTTCAGGGTGTAATAGGGGGCTTTGTATCACAATGTGACCATATTTGCTTCTTGACAGAATACATGACGTTTAGTCCTGCAGCTAAGTGATTTCAGAGTGACTTGGTACTGGTTATCCTTTGATCTCGAACCGATGCACGTTCCGATCGATTGTGCTTCCATCCACAGATGACCCCAATCGACTGTTTTCAAGCACAGACCTCTGTGCCTCCATCAGTGCAATACAGCCATGTCAAGGCTAAACCCTGTAGGCTACATTAAGGGAGATTTAGTGGAAGACTACGACAATGATGTCAGCATACTGTGATTCATTCAATTGTCAAGCTAAAGTACAACATAAGGAAGCGTTGTTATTTTTAATGTTAAAGGTACAAACCTTGACCCAAACGCCCAACCCAAGCTCATTGTTTATTTTTAAACAGAACTGTGTACATGTCTGTAGGGTTTCAAACCAATGTTTTGTAATGCTGGCTATACAACTTCAATGACCGATTGCTGTAAAACCATTGATCAGTAACAAAGCCTTCTTTATTAACTAATGATGGCTACGGAATACAACATTGGTCTTCTTGAACATGTAATGGTTCTTCACCATTATTTTAAGCACTGTACAACATTTTAGTAAGCGTTAAATATTGTCAGGTTATAGCTGTAGGCTACAATCTCTGATGCCATTTGTGCTAAGATGTGGATTGACTGTCTAATTGCAGTCGAAACACTCTAGGGTGGACAGATGTACACACTGGAGGCACCCAGAAGTGATTGGTCATATTAGAGTAGACAGGTCTCTCTTGTGTAAACATTAGCTTCTAGCTTGGAGAGCGCGTTTTTGTCAAGTGATAATATTGCTTCTGTTTTGCCACTGTGTTGATTCTGGCATCCGATCTGTCTGAAAAAATGCCTCTGGATTTGGATGCACTGAAAGTAAAAATAGTTGAATCAACATTAATAAGGAGTTGGAAATACGTCAAGGCAAATGTTAATAAAGCAATTAAACAGGTCAGTGGGTTCTCCTTCATTTACCATGCTAATGGAGGTGATCTGCTTCTTAATGTAACCATTGAGTAAGGATGTATGTATAAACGTATATAATGTATTAAAATATTGAATTTTCTAGTTAAGATGGTCAAAATTGCCTCCAATTGAAGAATCACCCTTATACCTAACATAATGTACTACTACTAATACTATTTATATTATTATTATGAATAATAAATAATTAATAATAATAATAATAATAATAATAACATTAATGCCTTTCTCTGCAACTCTGTATTTGAATATAAATAGATATTTAATATAATTCCTTTCAGAAGCTATATGATTGTGGGTTTTGTTGACAGTCTCTGCATAGGAGGGAGTGCTGTTCATACAGTAAGAGCCAGGTCAGGATAACAATCTGTCTTGCAAGCTGGCCTGGCATTCCCTAAAGATCAAGGGGGGTCCTGGCCTATGATTGCCCCAGAAATCATGTCCCTCCTTAGGGAGCATATGCTTTCAGGGAGATCTCAGCAAAAAAAGTAAATACATTACCTGTCATTCTTGACAGTCAGTGATGGAGGGAGTGAGAAAGAGAGAGAGAGAGAGGGCGATAGAGCAGAGGGGGACAAGATCACATTAGCAATGTTCGATTAAAATGAAATCTATTATGTAACTAATGGGGTGGTGTATATGTACTGGCCAGAGGGGGCAGAGGAGAGTTAACACCCGTCTCTGAATGTGAAATTAGACATGTTACTTTATGAGGGCGAGAGAGACTCTAATTCTACGGAGAAACAGACTTAACTTCTGAAAGTATTACTGTAGATCTATCTGTATAGAATATACAAGTTATAAAATGACAAGAATTGTATTTTAGGCAGACATGCACGAACGCCTATCAAATTTACACATTCATAGATTCTGGCATTTTTATGAGAGTGAAAGTGTATGCAAGAATGGTTTTCTGTGTTATATTAAAGTTTTTGAGAAAGAAATGGAAAGAGAAACAATCATATTTGCATTGGAGATGCAGCAATAGCAACATGGAGGGCAGTCCCTAGAGTAGTTTGGTGAATCATCTTTATGTGGCTAATTAGCTGCTGGCAGCTAACTTTTGCTAGTATCAGTATTAGTAGCAGCTAGCATTTGTTTGTTAGCAAGTGATGAGAGTAACTGACTTGGAAATTAGCCGTATGCAAAAAATGAGTTATTATTTTCAAAAGGATGATTTTTATGTAGATTTTGTGCTATGGGTGAGTCTGAATTCAGCTTGATGCTGTTTACACTGACGTGTGGGCATGGTCTAGTAATGTCTGACATAGAGAGTGTTGGGGGTGTGGTTCACACGATTCAGGGATGGGAAACAGATGTGGCCAATGACTAATTATCTGTAAACATTATAAACCTTCATTCCAGTTTGCAGTCACTTACCTAATGTACTTGTTTTAGAAATAAAATCAATTTCTTTTCTCAATTAAAATATAATCAAATTAATCATCTGACATAGAGTTTAGACATTGTTAATGTTATATATGACTAGTCTATCTTGATATGGCTGATTTGATCCACTGCATCATATGCATACAGAGCATATGATACAGAGGCACATTTTCAGCAACCATCACTCCTGTGTTCGACTGGCACATTGTGTTACTTTAAATAATGTAATGATACATGTATCATTATAATTAAAAAGGCAAATGTATCATTATAAAACCTTTTTGTAATTTGGTTAAGCGTTGAAGAACTGAAAAGTGTTGAAATGGGCCTTTAGACTAGTATACTGTGGTCAACTTTACAACGGTAGTTGTAGAGTAAGGTACTGCATATCTTAATTTGTCCAGTTACAATTGGTCCCCATAAATGTGGGTTGTATGTAAAATGTTTGAAATTCATACACAATTTAAAAAGTCAATACATAAATGAAATGTGCCTAGTAGAAGGTTTAATTAATAGAAAAGCTAGGGAATTGCTGGGAACGTATAGCATACACCACAATGCCCCAATGGGTTTGAGTAAATATACTGTAGTGCTCATCTTTAGATCTTAATAAAAATGAAAGCAGGGACAATAACAGGAGGTCCATTGATAATTACCTTGCTCTAAAATATGTCTCCATGCCACATACTCTATAAGGGAATAAAATCAAGTTAGACAATGTGACTGGACAAGGATGTAAGTATTTTTTTGTGCAAATCATGTACAGCATTCTTGGCAACAGCTATAATTGAAAAATCTAATTATTTCAATGTGTTTTGTCTGCTATAAAGCAGTACCATACTGCACTGTATAGACAGACAATATTTTTGAGGACTATTTGGAGAATTCTTTCAGATATCATTTACGGTCTTGATTTGAAATATTTCAGGTATTTGCACCTCAGCTCACCACATGGAATGTAACATCCCACAAACGGCAAGGTCACTTTGGTTAATTTTAGATTAACAACATAAAACTAACAAAGAAAATAATTTCACATGGTTACTGTAGCTGTCCCTGTGATACAGGGAATAATCTCAGGGTTTCTGGGGAGGTGGCCAGTTGTGCAAAACATCTTAATAGTTAAGCTGCAAAGTGGCTATTGAGGTTTGGATGCTGGCAAACCAGACATTCAGAGGAAGAGCTGCAGGTTACAGTCTGTGCTGGATTTAATGTTGGCCCAGCTTTTTATTTTTATTTATTTATTTTGTAACATAGAGCGGCAGAAGCATCCAGACCAGTATGGGGCCCTGGGTACAGTGTGGTGCGCAACCTGATGAGCGATGACAAATGTTTATGTTCATGAATTTCGATTTCTCCACCCACACAGGGTAGCACAGCTGTCCCTGTAAATATACTTCAACATTTTGTTTGCAAAGAGACATATTGAGCACTAGGCAGATGGCAAGAAAGGGAAATAACAAGCATATTACTTCTACCATGGAGCGTTTGCCAGTGAATTGTGAATGCTTTACCAACACTAAGCAGGGGCATGATGTGTAAAGACAAGTGCTTGAGTACAAGTGGCGTACATGTTGGGTCAGCTCATAGCGGAGCAGCGATGCACATGACTGCAAACCTCCATTAGTAACGCATAATGGGTTTCCGTGACACGCCAGAGGTCATTTTCAAAGAGTTGCTGCGATTCACTAAAAGGGCAAATACAGTATCTGGGTTTATTGAAAAACACTTTTTATTTTACTTTATCTTTTTCAAACATGTTTTTGTCAAAGGTAAATATCAACGAGACCTGATTTAATTTCCAACTGCTAGCTGCTGCGCTAGTTTTGGGGTGGGGATGTCAGGCTATTAGCTCTGATAAATCAGCATTCTTCCCAGACAGACAGCACCCTTAGATGCATCAAGGAGTCAACGAAAATGGAAATTCATCTTGTATATAGTATGAAGCCTCCTGCAACAAATGCTGTGTCAAAACCACCCTGCCCAAATCATGGGAACATCTCACTTTTCCAAACTGCTGAACTGTGTCCTTGGTTGTCTGAGATGCGGTCACCTGCTACGGCCCATATCCCGTTATTATCCAGGAACAATCTCATGCTTGTCTTTACCAAGCAGAGGCTAAAATAAATGTGTGTATGTTTTCTATTTACACATTTAGTAATTATCAGGCAGGCAAGGGTAATTAAATGAGTGATTTTTTATGTGAAAATGTATCATGTGACCAGCTTTTGTGCCAGTGTAGTGTAGAAGGATAAAGACACACTGAATTAATGTAAATGAGAGTGAAAACTCATACTGTATGTAAAGCCTGCATATATTTAGTTTGTTGTCTAAGATGTTTATTGTGCACTTGGCATTCTAATGCCTCAGATATGTGTTTGGTAATCGATATCAGGTTAATCTGAGAAACCGAGAAAACCCCTGAATTATCAAGGGTCTGAATCTGACACTTTTAACAGGTGAACACTGTCATTAAATGGTCCATAGTGCATAATTTAAATGGTGCAAATGCCATCACTTAACAGACGTGCCCTTGACTAATCAGTGTTTGATTAGTTTGTAAAATGTTTACAATAAAGAGAGAGTGTGCCATGCAGATGCATTTTCTCAGGACATGTTTGCGATCCAGATGGCGTGTTCTGGGGTATGTACGAGTGAAGGGACATGTCTCCGTTCCAGATGTTGAACTGCTCATTGTAGGCTTCAGGCAATACTACCAGCTGTTTGTTTTTATTACATGCCATGTTTCTCCTTTATTTACATGTTGGTATTAGCTAACTGTGTGTGTATACCTCTCCTCCACTATGACTGAAATAGATTAACATAATGTGACCTACAGTATATGCATCTATACATCTGGTGATGAACAACTATGACTAACAAATAAACTAATGATGCACATTTATCCATTCATATATAATATTGTATTGTATTTTACTGTACTTTTAGCTTCATGTGCATATTCCAGAAATGTTAGTTACAGCTCAGATATCCCCTCAATGGAAGATAGCCATAAGGACCTTATCTTTCTATAGATACTAATAATCCCCTACATGGAAGTTTTGCCCTATCTAGTGTTTTAGGTAGAACATTTATTTGGAGCATGACTTAAATACACTGACCTGAATGTAAATTAGGTGAAAAGAATGAATCTCTAATCTTTGACACTTACTTACGGAAATCATGTCCACTTGCACACCAAGTGAGAGGCGCTTTTGGTCTAACCACATATGAAACAAATCATTAAATATACATTGTGGCTGACAACACATGCAGATACACGATTTTCTATCATCACATTACAATTTGTGAAAACACAGCACAGCAAACAATCTTGTTTGTGGTGTTAGCGCTGAAAATAATAAGAAAAGTCTAGCCTAAAAGTTAATTTAATGGGTAAGACCTGGCTTTTTTGCTTTTAATCTTATACCTGATTAATTCAAGTTACTCCCACATACGCACACACACACAACGCACAACATATTTACACCTGACAGTCAACTAGTTAAAAAAAAAGCACTTTCTTCCTAGCCTCTTGTAAATGGCTAATGCAGAAATAATGAGGTGAACTTAATTGGTGTGGCTGCATTATAAAGGAAAGAGATAAACAAGTGAATGAGTAAATACACCCAGAGATCTTATCAGGCAGAAGACCTCGTCTGCACAGAAGGAAGGAGCACAGAGCCACAGGCCTCCGTCGCCATGGAAACAGACCATAACCCCGACAATGTTTGTCTTCCATTTAACGAATGTTAAGAATACACGCGGCATATGGGCAGTTCTACGTGTGACATGATTCACTTCGCAGGATTATCTTGTTACATTTATATGCTGAGCAACAGTCAGTGCGAATCGATTTGTCATGTAGAAATATAGTTGTTCCAATGTGTCTAAACTTTCAAGAATATGTCACACATGTCAGAGACCCCCTTTGCTTGCAAAAGGCAAAATGCTACATATTATATTTCAAGAAAAAAAATGAAATAAAGGGAAACCTTTGCGCACTGTAATCATAATCTTTATTTTGTCACAACTGTATGTCAAATATATACGTCTATATGACATATATTATAAGACATATATGATTTCATTTCTTTACAATAGAGAAACAACGTATAGATGACACACTATTTTGGTTTCTAAGTAGAAGCTCTGTTTAAATAGTGGCATTTATCTTTTTAAACACACTTTTTAAATCAAGCTCCCACCCCAAATCATCTTCATCTTGTTTTCCATGTTGATTCACATTTATTCACAATGTGTGCTGTTAGTGGTTTGTCTCTATTCTTTATATCTTCATGTAGTCTTTTAGTCAATAAATCTTTATCTCGGCAGTTCATTTCTGCTCACGTTCATTCAAAAAGCTATGGCCATCTGTGATTGGTCCGTGTAGTAGTGGTCAAGCCACTTTTGGTCCCTCATGCCAAGCGTCCTGTGCCACCAGCAAATGCATGTGATTATTGGAGACTGGAAACCTCAGCTCGCAGAGGGTCTTGCACGAGCGTTCTCGGGCACTCTGCTGCCGGAGCTGTTGGCAGTCTGACCTTGACACAGTCCATGGGCTTCTCCTTGGCACGCTGCCCCCTTACCTCTGGGCCTGCCGCCCGCATTTAGGGGCCTGGGTCTGTATCGGGTGCGCTTTCCCTTTGAGTCCAGCTCGGTCCCAGCAGTGAGCGTGTCTGTGGCGCCGTAAGGCAGCTCTCCGCTTGACCCCACCGCTGCCACTGGAATAGAAAGGCTTTTAACTTTCAAAGCACCCTCCAGTCCCACAGCTCTTGGAGCGGGTGTGTGCCACGAGCCGGGACTCGGCGTAGCATCGGTGACAGCGGGTTGCGTGACGCCACCAGGCGTAATCCCGTTTGCCAGCGCAGCAGTCTCACGGCGGGGGACAAAAACAGGAGAGGGAGAGCAGCTATGGGGCTCTACTGGGGACTTTGCAGCCAGCGTGGGGTGTCCCGCCCGGTCCCTGCACCCTCCATCTGGGCCGTGTGCCTGGAGGGAAGGGATGATGGGGACGGAGCGAGTGCGGAGAGAGGCGGAGGGGATGGCTGTTCCCTTGTCCAGGCGGGTGCAGGGGACCTCTGCCCATCCCTTCCTGGCTGCAAAGTGGGAGAGGGAGGGTCTGCTGAGAAGTGCTCCCAGTCTCCCAGTGGTGGAGTCACACCTGGAGCAAATGGAACATGGAAATGTACGTAAGCATCAAAGGGTGACAGCAAATGAGAAAATAGGACAGATTTACACCTTGGGTACACGGCAACCTCCACTTAAAGGTGGAGTCAGCCATTCTGGAGAAAGATTGTTGATATTTGAACTCCATCAAAGCAAAAACACCTCTTACTTCATTGCCGTAGAATAAGGCTGCTACCTCAGAAGCCCCGCCCCACACATCAGACATGAACTGCAAAGGCTAGGATGTTGTTGTGGTGGTGTGTTCTGCAACACTATATTTGTGTTCCTGTTTACACAGCCAGTACTGTGTAGAAACACCAGAGTATTGTTTCTGCATGCACTCCAGCCAGTAACCGTAAGTTGATATGCGCTGAATATGACCAAAAAGTTAATTATCTTACAATCGCTGACTATATCTCTAACGAGGAGTGTCCATTTATGGATATTTGACCAACCCCAAGCCACGCCCCTTTTCACCTGTCCTCCAATAACAGTTGAGCATTTTTTGACGCCGACAGCAACTCCTTCAAGTGTCTGTTTTGCTGTTTTAGCCTACAATGCTGATTTGTCCAACCTAGTTACATTAACTAGGTTGGACAAGTGAAAGGGGGGCTTAGGCTCGGCCAATAGACATACATATATTCTATATGTTCTGTTCTATTATGGCTGAAGCCTGATGCTTACATTTATTTCTATTGCTGTATATTTTGTTAATTTATGTTGTTAAGAGTTTCTTAACCAAAGAGACTGTCGAACAGAAGATCACACATTACAATCTTCGACGTCAATGGCGCGTTGCATGATGTTAACGGTAGTAAATGTCATTTCAACAGATACTCTGTTAGCCGTCTCTGACTGTATCTGTGTTGCCAGATCTTGTGAGCGTGTGTTGCTGAGACAGAGCCAGGTCTCGAGCGAAGTCATTTTTCTTTAAAATGCCGTTGTAGTGGCAAAATGTCACGAAGACATGTGGCTTGTGAGAAATAGGTTCATTATTTACTTTGGTTACTATAGGGTGCAAGAATTGGTCATAATAATATGTGCTCACGTCTCCCATTGGAATGAATAGTCACAGGACCTACAGCTGGTTTCCTACAGGGGCGGGACAGTGGCACAGAGAATCTATACTAAGTCTCTGTGGGCACCCAGTCTTTAACTTGTAGCCCATTAACTATATGACTACAATTATCTTGATGTTTAGCTAAACAAGCTGTGATTTAAACAGGTGTCCTGCAGGCTAATCAAATGCTGGGCTTAACATCACCCACTGCTGCATCCATTTGATACATGCAGCTGTTTATGTCTTAAATAAAGTCTTGAAAGAAAAGCTTGCAAATTAAAAAAAGATTTACATTTAGAAAATGGGACATAAAAACCTAGTAAACATCTTACAGTAGCCTAACACATATGTGGCTTAAGGTGGCGTGCCTTCATAAATCTTTGTGGGATCTATAATCTTTGGCACAGGGGAGGCTGCATGATAGCTACCTAAGTGTTTTGCTGATATGTCAGTGATTTAAGGAGTTAGGGATTTCTGGCCCTTGGCCTCTATGGTGGAAATCTGAAATTCCACAGACTCAAGTTCCACTTTAGAAAAGAAGCGAATCTGTGGGCGAGCGTCCTTATATTATATCATCAAACAGGGCACACCTTGTGTGGTGACAGGCTGAAAAAACACTCCACAAAGTGTGAGATGGTAAAGGCACACTTATTTGGTGGGTGCGTGCGAGTGTGTGTTCCAGCGTTTCTGTCCCAAAGCAGTGCTAACAAGTGGCGGAACACGCCGCATTTTGTATTAAATCAACAGCGCGGAGGGGAGGGGGGGTTAACAGAGCACCAAAAGTTCTGCAAGGTCAAGTGGATAAGTTTATCTATCTGCATATTGTTAGCAAAGCCTCAGCGCACATACGCTATCGCTCTGACACAGCCCTTAGGACACAGACACAGTGTTAGTGTCAGTCTCCAGGGACCGTTATGGCACATAACAAGTTTAAATCACTGAATTGCCTTGCCAGTCTTCCTTGGGTACTAGACATGGCCCGCATGGTAAAAGGTAAAGCCGCCATATCTTAACGTATCTATAAATAACTCAGGATGCAAAAGTTGCTGTCAGTTCTCTCCCTGCCTGTGATGGGTAAATACATATTTTTGACAGTGGATAATGAATGTGACAATGCTCCGTGGGGATTAGCTGTCAGGAATTTGAAAACGTGAAAAGGTATCCTGCGTATCTGCAGCGCAGCCTCTTTTCCCTTTTACTTTTCCACAACTATTTATTTTTCCATCTCTCTCTCCTTCATCTTCTTTCTTTACTGCTCTCTCCTCCTCTTTTCAGCCGCTCTCGCCCGTACTCACTCTCTCCTATTCGCCTCCCGCTTCTCAATTCCAGAGACTACCGGGTGTCTCCATGGCAACAAGGGAGAGGGGTGGGGACTAGAGGAAGAGGAGGAGAGGCGTGTGGGGGGTGTGTGCGTGCGTGTGTGTGTGTGTGTGTGTGTGTGTGTCTGTCTGTGGGGGGGGGGGCTTGTGTTGTACGGCTGTTAAGTCTAGAAATAGGTCATTTTAACCTCCCGGAGGCCAGCGCAAGGCACACTCTGCTGTCTGATCTGTGAAGGGATTATCAATAGCTAATGAGCTGCAAATTATAATCAAACTACACATCTCCTGTTCTGGAGGAAAACAAAGAGGCCATCTACATGTGCTGGGGCCGCTCTGAGCGGCGGATTTTACCATTGTGTGTTAAAAAACCCAAAACAAATTCTCATTAGTTCATGTGCTGAGTTACGTGTCTTTGTGTGTACGTGCGTGCACAGTTGTTGTGCTCCGGGAGGATCCCTTCCGCAGAAGAACTGCTGAGCTACACAGAACTCTGTTTAAAAATGTAAATTATGGAAATGGGCCGTATAAAGCGTTCTTGGCAGCCCACAATGGACTGTAATGCTTCAGTCAGGATTAACATGCTAATAGGAATATTGCTGGGGACCTCAAAGTGCACGGGAATGCACGAGAAGTTTAATGACGGACATCTCCCATAGCGGCGTCATCACTCACCGTGCGCACGTTGACAGCAAATTAGACTGTTCCTGAGTCAATCGCTAAACAGGATAGCCGGCGTAGGCCTTAAGACGCACGCGCAAAGCCTCTGTAGAGGTGCAAAACGCAATATCGTAATATTAGCTCACGTTCCATATATCCTTCACGGTCGCTTGTTTATTTGGAAATGACAGCGCCACAATTCAACACAGTGCCGAGGAAAGGCAACACATATTGTGACAGTGTAGGATAGAAACTGACGTGAGCTTGAATTTCCTTGGGAGTTATGTAACAACCGGCGGAGCTTATTTTTATGCTGTGAATGTCTTATCCGGTTGGAGGCGAACACAGAGCCTTTAGTTGCACTGACGAGATGACACGTATTGATGCCCAGCTCTGTCCTCTCTGTTTGAGGACGTTTGACGGACATTCCTCTCTGAGAGCGTGCGACGGGAGGGTGCCTTACGTGAACTCCACAGCTATGTAGCACACTGAACCCCGTGTTGAACTTTACTGAAATCATGCCAGGGTAAATCATCAGAGTATCATTTTAATTTGCAGACATTATTCCCACCACAAAGGCATTGCTCTACAAACAGTTCTAGTTTCTCCTCCTCCTCGTCTCCTGAAACAAGGCCAGTAGTCTACTCTGCTTATGTTATCCGTGGAAATTGGGAAATTCCAATGTCATGACTTGCCATTGAGATAAGCAAAATGGGAATTAAAATATAATCATAATCACACTCATACATAATGTGATGGTTTTGAAAAGCAGCGTACCACATCCTGTTTTTAAACGACTCACTTTTAGGCACAGCGAACAGCGCTCCTGTTAACTGTCAATAATGTGTCTAATTGAAAGGTTATTCTGATTTTAATTTATGCCAAAGCGTTTGTCTCCCTCTAGCCATGGCGCTTTACCAAGTGAAGGCTTCATTAATGTGAGAGAGAGTGGAGGTTGAAAGTGAGTGCTCCTTTTTATCTTGAATTTCAGAAGTGAAATAAATAATAAATAAACTAAATCTCACCCGGCTCATTGTAAGGGGCACTACCATTAGGCCTATTTTCCTCACCAGCAGGTGCAGGCAATTTCACAACAGTTTGATGTAGATTGTGATATGGTATCTGAGATAATATCTTCTGCAAGCCATACACCTACAGTAAGGTGTTAAGGACAATGGCAACCGTCTGCATGGTATGTCTGCAAACACACACGTCAGAATTTGCCATTCATAAGACTAGGTTGAAATAAGAGGATTGCAATGAATTTGGCTTTTGGCATATTTCATACTTTTATGAACCACGACATTTTTGCATGTGTGTTTGCATGTATCTGCTCATTGGTTTAAAACTTGTATTTTAATTATCTTTCTAATGTATTTAGCTATAAACATCAAACGATTTGAGGATTCCAGTCTTTGATTCGCCAGGGAATGTGCAAAATTAAATGTGATTATCCCAAAACAGAAACATTCCTACCTTGTTAAAGAAGACCCCTCCATATCTGTTGACTCTGCATCTTGCAAATGCTTATACACATGGCCTGAGACTCTGGAACCTTCCACCAGACTGTGTTTCCCTCTGGAAATAATAGGAGGAGTCCGGAAGCATGTCGTCTCCCTCCGCTGTTGGGCCGGACTTAGTGAAAGAGAGCTGCTCCTGTGACAAGATTGGAAACATTCCAGGGAGAAGGATGAACATCACAGATCAAGGCCATCTCCAGCTGATCAGCTGACATTTTCATCAGTACCACTGGCTGTAACTTAAAGTACACTCCCAGGCCAGAGGACTTGTTCTGTATCTTATCTTTCACGCATTTATTTGACAGCGTGAACATTTGTCGATAGATCATTTGCTACATGGTTCTAGTTGATATTTTAAGTAAAACAAAGTATAGCCTCTTATTTTCCTATTCATGTGGACATTAGTGACCTTTCTCTGCCAGTTAAAGCTGTCCAAATGGGATTTAAAATGGAAGACACATTTGATAATTCTTGTATAAAATCTGACAAAATCATTTTAATTATAATATGGAACATTTCATTACCCTCTAGGCTACATTATTCCCCATCGTAGATTATTTTCTAATACAATTAACGTGTCATTACATTACTATTTTGGATAACCCTTTCAGTGTACTGTATATGTACTTGAGGCAGGGCAATATTATGTGTGGTTTTCATAATAACAAAAAACATTTAAAACTAGGACAACAAAAATACTGGTTCTGACTATTACTAAAAAGGCCTGCCAGCCTAACCGTTGCACAAAACGCTGCTTTTTAGGTCTTCATAGTATTCCTTGGCGATTACATTTCTCACTTGGCTGCTTTTTGGGTCCAGGTGGAGAAACTCATAAAAGGACGGGAAATAAGATGTCACATATTCACCTGAAGCGCTTCTCTTTAGACAGTGCTCTGCGGAGAATAGGAGGGGCTGCTGTTGATATGCCGGATGCCATGCTGACACCCTTAACAGGAGAACTGCAGTTCTGCAAAAGGAAATAGGAGAATTGGCTGAGTGCTATGGAACAGGTGCGAGAGTTGTTGCTGGACAGTGTGCATATTGATATCAAAGTTAACCTCAAAAAGTCACTCCATTTTATCATTCATGAGAAAATACTAAATATTGAAATTAGGACTCTGTGCCATAGCCCTGTGCCCCAAAGACGGAAATAATATAGCCAGTAAAAGTAGAAATATATGTACTTTTATTATTTTACGTTAGAATGTGAAAGGCAAAACAGCATTTTTAGGAGCTATTAAATGGAAATATCAATATGTAAACTTTACTATAATTTAATATGTAAATCACAAAAAATATTATAAAATTAATAATAATTAAAAAAAAGTGTTTGTGACAGATAATGCTGTCTATACGGACAGACAATAACAGTTGACAATGTTCCCTGTGGGATATGGGGAGGCCCCATGGACAGGCAGTATCTTTAATTAAACTTTACATTTAAAGTTGCAGATTAGAAGTGGAAGCCTTATGAATAAACTCCATGTTTGCCCTCAAAGCACTCTTGACTACACTCAAGAATTAATCCCGTACAAGATTACATTAAATAGTTTTCCTAAAAAAAATTGTACCAGCTCTATTTTTTTCCCCCCTTGTTTCCATATCAGAATTAACACCATTATCTTGCAGCAGACAGCACAGAACAACCACGAATAGCCTTAGCACCCCCTGCCAAATACTAAGACACCAGATTATGCTGTTATTCCTTTTACAGTGGGTCCTGTGCTGCCCTTTCTCTCCCTCCGATTGTACATCATTAAAGCAATTGGATGTGACTTGGAGCTAGTTCGGGGCTCTCATGGCTGATAAGCCTCTTTCTCTCCCTTTACATCCTTGACTCCCAGAGAGAGCTGTTAGAGTTGTTCACTATTCGTGCAGGAAAATAGGATCATTTTGGCCACCCTCTCATAAAGCTGTCTGGGGGATGAGGCCGCCTCACTTTTTTGGCACAACTGACGTGGAAACTTTCGCAGAGGGTGTATGGGAGGGAGAATGAGGTCTGTGCCTGGAAGGAAATAATTAGCTTGTGGCAGTTGATGGCAGAACGGCACCGCCACAGACAGTAGCTGGTTGCACTAGTCCCCCCCACCTCTGCTCTGTCTTGTCTTACACCCCCTGTGACAAGCATCAAAGTATCACATACACAACATGCACATTGATTTGTTTGTGAGACAGGATGAAAATATATATACCGAGATCTGCCTCAGTCAGATATACTTGAAGTGTTTCATATTGCATGTTTTGAAGTAAGATCTACTCAGTATATGACGCATAGCGCGGTGGCTATTCCCCCTTAGTCTATTAACAGAGGAATCTTAATTTAAGATTAGATGAAACATTTTCGATTCCTGATACAACACTTGCAACAGTAAAGGACTGCAGACAAGAACACAAACAAATAAGTAATAAAAACCTATACCACTGCAAACTGTGGAAGATCATGTAAGCCACAGAACACGTCCCAGATCCAAATGGTTTCCACACAGTCCTGTGTTGGCCTAAGGAATTCTCACTACGACCTCAGCGGTGTGCACAGACTCTCTAAGGAGCAGCGTAAATTCAATTAAACCAAAGGGACATTTTTTACACCAAAGTGCAGCTCCCCCCCTGGGTTGGGTTGGGGAAGGGGGCGTGCATCATGGGAGCTTTACACATTGGGAGCTTATCCCCCGTACCCTGAATCAGGACCCTGGGGTAGAACATACTGTATTTAGAATGCCCTTTATGAGCTCAGTCTACCATTTATAAATGCTTAGTATATTTAATATTTTTCATATCTTTTTATGTAATATAGCCATCAAAGCTCTTTTAAGATGCCTAAAATTGAAGAATTAGAAAAGGTCGCTGTGGGACTCTTGTGGACGGCGTTGGATGACCTTCAGGCAGATGTATAGGTCAGCAGATGTTGGCAGTTTGCGCCATATTCAAATTGACAGCGGGACAAGAGTACACGTCATTCGCGTGATCGGCCAGTCACGTGATCAGATTTGCAGTGGAGACATTGGGGCAGATGAGTCGGGCAAGGTCACACGGAAAAAACAGAGAAATAACCTTCTGAGTAGCGAAGAACGCGGCTGCATCAAAACAAAAGCTGCCGGTGCTCGTGGCCGGGGCTCCTGTGGAAGGGAAACATTATGCGACTGAGTGGTTTGCTCAAATCAGCACTTGCAGCCTTTCTTGGTGACCCTCAAGGAGAAGCGCTAGAAGCTAAAGGACCTCTGCAGTTATATCAGCACTTTATTTAGAGAGCGCCAAACATTATCCAGCACAGAGTTTGTGCTCCTGTGTTCTCTCGTATTGCCACGGTGTTGTGGGTGGAGCTATTGCAGACATAAAGGGAACCATTACACACCGGTTGGACAATGTAGAGCTTCGAAAGTTGACAAACTTGCGCTTTTGCAATAGTTTGAGTGGTTGGAAACGAAATCCGCTAACTGGCTGGCACAAGCTTTCAGAAACACTGAACTCTTTCTTTCCTTATTGGCAGCAATGGAAATGATGGAGAGTGCTGTGTGAACTATATTGTCATCTTTAGTTGTCGAGAGGTGCGGGGGTGGGATTGTGGTTGTAAACAGAGGGTGTGTATTAGCTTGTGAAACCACGCATGGCAGCTATTTCTCTTCTATATATAAATAGCTTCAGTTCGAATAAAATAAAAAACAGTTGATTAGAACTTGACAAGTCGATTGTGTTTTGTAAATGGTACAATACATTAGCCTTGACAATGTTTTTACAGAGCTTTTTCCAAGGAATGATGTCATTCTGACGTGTGAGCACAAACACTACAATTACAGTGTTGTTACATTTGTCCCCCATCCACCGAATGTGGCAGTTTGGAAAAGCAGGAGAATTCTTAGGTGCGCTGATACCTGTTCCAGACAGCTACTGTACGTTGCATTCAGATTCACATTTTGACGCCAGGCATGAACAGGGCCATTGATGAGTGTACCTTTTACCTTTAACCTTATTATATAAAGGTGGAGTCAGCAATTGTAAACTACTAACTAAAACGTTTTTGTAAAATTAATTGAAAATCTGAATAACATGTAGCGTTTTAAAAAAGTATCTGTTGTTTCTACACAGTAAAATGATACACAAACATATTTGTGCAGACCACACCACACAACACTATTTAATCTTTGGTAACGCCTGTCCGATTTGGTGGGGGGGGCGAGGCTTCCTATAGGATTTTGATTTAAAATATCAGCAATCGCTGACTCCACCTTTAAGACTTCATTGAGTGTTACAAAGTGTCCCACTGGTGCCAGCTAGAATCCATTTAGGCATTTAATTCAAATAAGAAAGATAATTTGTCACCTTTTGTAGCTGGAGTTTGTACTGTGTCCTAGCAGTGGATTTGGACATGAGGCCAGAAGCATTGATGCTGCAGTCCCTCAGGCTACGGCTTTCAGAGAAATGGGCCCGTAGCTTTTCCGTGTGTCTCCTGGGAAGTGAGACGCAAAGCAAGAGGGAGACTCATCTTTCAGTGTGGGTAAACAGAGAAGGTTAAGAAGTGACCATATGTTCTCAATTCATTCTATACAGTATTTGAAAATAAAAGACACACAGACATTGAAAAGCCAAATTATACTATAAATAAAATGGTTTACTACACAATACATACACAATTTTACTGAAACAATTCAGTTTGTAATTATAATAATACTACAGTACCTCACACTACTGTATATCAGTTCAGTATGTATCTCAAACTGTCACCAATAACTTTCAGTAACAATTATGTATTATCTGGCATGTGACAAGCCTTTGCTCACAAGCATTGTATACAGACACAAATTTAACTGCACAGAATGGCAGCAACAACGAAACCTGCTTGTGTTGTTCATGAAATTGTAACTAGAAACATTCCCTTAAACTCCCATAGTCTGCATTTCAGGAAGATATTCAGTTTGAATAAACTGGAAAGAAACAAACAAGACCAACTATACACCATAAGTGCTCTTGCAGATAAATATTTCCACATTTGTTTATAACAGAGACAAATGACTGAGCTGCAGTAACTATACACACCATGGACCTTTAATATACTCTGGAAGGGCTCACAGCATGTGTCAGACATTTTAGAGTTACTACTGGCAACTAGAAATAATGTACCATTATGATCGTCTAAAAGCAAATTATATTCAAGGCTTTGCACCACTAAATGCATTACATGTCGTGTAAAAAACAAAACAAATGTATTAATATAGTTTTTTACTATATATATTTGAATGCTACTATATAAACATATTTACATATTTAACATACTTAATAATGTAATATAAACAGGATATGTCGATGGATTGCAGGCCCTTCAACACCCTTCAGAGGTGTGGCAAAAACAAAATAAGAATATGTTATTTATGAGTTATGAAACTTTTCCCCTTTTATAAAAACAATATTTGATTTATTATTATTGTTTTGCTAATAAACATCACACAATACATCTACATTGTATGTATATTCAAATCTATGTCAGGAGGAAAAGCGCTGTCTTTTTTATCCAATCAAAACTGCTCATTTACCCAACATACAGTAGCAGTATGCTTCTATTCCTGTCTCTTGAAAATGTAGAATTCCACAATGGTTTCATATTGGCAAAGTGACAGAATATCCGACCAATCAAATAAAGGGCAAGATTCAAAATCCCTGGGAGAAGGAATTATGTAAAAATCACACACACACACACACACGCACACGCATGTACGCACGCACGCATGCATGCGCGCACACGCACACACACATACAGTATAAGCTGTAGCCTACTGTGTTATGGCGTATGCCATTTTTACTTGATTTTCTGCCGAATAGAGCCCCGCTAGCCTCGCGAGATCAGCATGGTCTAGCTTCAGTTTAATTAGGCCGTGAGAATCAGTCTGGAAAGCCTTAGAATCATTTTGAATGAGTCCGAGTAGCAACTGAGCTTACCAATCAGTGTCGTGCTTATAGCTATACGGGCGTGGTTTAGATAAAACGACCAGGTGGTTCATCCAATCAACTGCCAAGTATGTTTTTTTTAAAGTACAGCCATTCACAAATAGTTTGAATGTACGGCTCCCCAGACAGACTTTTGACAACAATTCCTCTGGCATGTCAGCCTCACATTTATCAACATTTTCAATGTATCATGATGTGCGCTGCACTGGTCATGAAGTATTAACATAATAATCACATGTTACAATATTATTAGTATTGTCACAACAATTCAGGCGAGTCATTCAAATATGAACATTACATTTGACAACAGTCAGATTGATCAAACGATAGGTCAAAAAAATTTCAAATAATTATTTGTAGTGTTTTTCTAATTTAACTATGCATTCCAATTGCACTGTGGAAACTATGAATAAACGCAAGGAAGAAATAGACTGTAGGTCAACCGCAAGGCGGGAGGGAAGGGTGTTATCTGAAGGGATTCTCGATTTATGCACTGCACACCGCTGCTACGGTATATGTGCAGTATATAGTGAAATTATGTACACATTTTGCATTCAATGCAAATACAGGGGCGTGGCAGTTTATCAATGCATGCAATTAAAAGCTTTTATTACCTAAGACAACTTACCAACTATCACAACAACAGCTATCATTTAACACCCATGCCCATTACTTCTCTGTTTAATGGCTTGCAATCTCTTTCCTCATCCATAAAAGCAGTTCACATAAACAAGCAAGATGTGAAAAGAAGATTAAAGAAAAAAACTTCTAGCTATGATACCTAAAAAAATATGGGGCAATCACACCATTTTACATTAGATTCTGATGGGATTAAAAATGTACCGATCCTTAAGACTTTTAGATTAAATATGAATTCACCATTAAATGTTCATTTTTAAACTGTAGGTTTCTGCTCTCTCAGCAGTGCTGGGGACCAAGTGTAGCTGGTGACTTGGAGGTCGAGGCAAGCATTCCCAGTGCAGTAATACAAATAGTATAGCAAGTGTTTCTGTCTCTATTGTCTGAGATGCGTTTGTAGCACGAGATGGCTGCTCACTTAGAGCACATCCAACGCAATCTGGATTCCACGCTAATGTATAAGCCTAGTTGACTTGGACCCGGCACACTTTCTTGAAAGCAAAGTGTTCCATGTGCGTAGCCAGAGGCGTTCCCAGCATGGTGGTTGCTAGCTAGCGCGTCACTCACTTGTTGCGCCGGTAGAGAGCCATGCACGCCACGCCGAGGAGACAGATCCCTGAGGCAATGCTGAAGATGGACAGCACCTGTCTCTGGTACGTCTCACCGCTCTCTGTGGAGGCCAAGGAGAGAACGCTGCTCAAGTCGCTGAATACGGACTCTCTGGGAGAGGATGCCGAGATTGTTAGCAAGCTAAAGCCATGGGGGAAGGGATGGGGTGGGGAGGGGGGGTATATGTTTGTATAGCTTAATGAATTAACATCCTGAAGAGACATACTGTAAATGTGGATTGGATGCACATGAAAACACACACACACACACACACGCACAGTCAGCAGTAAAAGGGGCCGGCGTTGCTGTCAGGAGGTGTTAGCGCAGCAGCCTGTTATTAGGACGAGGCAGACAGACATGGCTCAGTGACATGCTAAGTTGAGTGTGATAATCATTTCCCTCAGACAAACACAGCAGGACCAGAGCCAATGGACAGACAGCACCCTGTTCATCCTCAGGGTCTTGGAGGAGCTGAGTGCCTGCGTACGTGCGTGCGTGTGTGTGTGTGTGTGTGTGTGTGTGTGTGTGTGTGTGTGTGTGCGCGCGCGTGTGTGTGTGCGTGTGTGACAGCATTCAAAGACAGAGAATTAGCAGACATTGAATGCTTGCGGGAGCCTCTTGTCAGAACTGTGCGTATCACGCACAGACCCGGGGTCACCGTTGACTGGCGGTTCTTCTCGGTTCGGCTCACAGTGCATCAACGAGAGGCCCGTACGTGGCGACTCATACAATGTCCAATGTCCACGCACGCACGCAAAATAAATAAAAATAATAATAACATATACAGGTATATAATAATAAATAAGGTACTGTACATGCAGGTGAATAATCATTTTATTTTAGACTCCACTTCCCTTGAATTGATCAAGCAGGTTTTAACAAGTGTAAGAGTCTCTATTTCCTTGTCACACATACAGTAGTAACAGGTGCTACTCACATGCCTAAAGACTTCCACAATAGCGCCACTTGTACTCATTAGCTACCTAGAGGGTAGCAGTACTTCCTTTGCATGGCCAGAAATGAGTGTGCGTGTGTATGCAGTGTAGTTACACTACAGTTATTAAAAGGCATAGTCCTCTATAGCATCCAGTTTTCATCCGAAAAGTGCATGGCTTTGGAGAGAGGGGGGGTGAGTTTTTGTAATGCTTCTTTCAGCCAATAGGGAAAGGGAGGTGTATCTTTACTGTTTTATGGATGGTCAGTAGGCCTAAACACCACCAGGGATGGATACATCACGCAGTACTTCAAACACAAACCACAGAATGACGTCACTTGGATCCTGATGAAAAAGTAATGCTGATGGATAATAGCCAGATATTATAATTAGTCGACTCTGCTGAAATATAATTCTATATCCAGTGGTATGCGTGTACCATTAACTTAATGGAGATGATCGCTTGACAGAAAAGCACATGATCGCTTCCAAATATGTAATGCTGTGCCATCTGCCACCGACCATCAAAACAAACGTTGGGGCTGGGGTTGTGAAACGCACAAAACCATCTCCACTGCAACAGAGCTTCTCTTAATTTGAATATATGGCTAGAATAAATGACTCACGTCACTTTATTGAATATAGATTTGATCATAAATGAGCGTCGGTGTTTTATTGTACTAATTAAATAATCACTTGCAATGGGGCGGTAAACTGCAGGTCATGTCACTGCCAGAGCGGCTGACTATCACTGCAGTGTCATTTTGCTGGCAGCACTGACTGCTTCATGCTAGTGTTTCATTACATTTGATTGCCACACTGACAACAGCCTTTTGAACAGCACAGTCTAAGTACCACTGATCTGGTGAGGAGAGGGAACCCAATGCTATAGCGTAGTGCTAAATGTCTTCACGCTGTGCCTTTTGAACAAGCAGCGGATCATGCATTGTACTGCGTAGACAGATCAACTGAGACTTCCCTTTGATTCCTCCCTGTCTCTACTAGTTCTCCGGCTAACCCCTAGCCTGTATCCTCCGTAGAAAAGAGCTCTCTCTCTCTCTCTCTCTCTCTCTCTCTCTCTCTTTCTCTCTCTCTCTCTCTCAAACCCTTGCATCTTTTAGGGACATCAATACAAATTCCTCCTACTGTCAAACCATCAACTGTGAAGTGAAGGGGGAGCCTTGCCTTCATTTGACTTGATGGGAAAGAGGGCTTTCAAAAGCAGAGCTGTGCATAAATATTAAAAACAGATGTCTCTATGGCAGCGCGCCACATAGATTGGCCGTTTCCACCCAGTACTTTAACACGTTTGCATTCGGGTGAGAGACAATCAAACACACCCTGGACAAATTGGCAAAGCGTGGAACATCACTGCTAATGTCTGTTACATCAACGTTGCAGTAGAATTTGGTCTAGCAAGCATATATTCTGCAGAAAGCCAAAAAGAGCCCAAAATATAGTCATGCAATCATGACTATATCACTTCAAACCTTGGTGAAAAACAGCTGCTGTTAAAATGCAACAATTGCATTAAAGTGAAAATTAATATCAACGGTAAACTGTAAATTGTCAGTCCTTATCTGCTGTGTTTCAAAGTGGATCTACTGTATCTAACTACCTGTCTGTCTGTCTGTCCATCTCTGTCTATCTGCCACCTTGTTTATTTGCCCATGCATCCGCCCATCTATCAATCAGTCTCATGCATTTCCACTTTCCAAAGTAGCCACCCATCTGCAGTAGCAGTCGGATAGATACCGAAACTAAATTACATCCCAGATTAAAATCACTGAGCTGGGAAGTGTCGTGTGACAGCTTTCCTTTTGCTCGTATCCTGTTGTTTCCCTCCTCATCTTTTGCCAGGCTCGACTGTTGTTTTCCCAAGTGTGTGAAGCAAGACCAGTATGTCAGGCCATGCTGATGGAACATTTCAAAGCATGCAATTTGTGTGTCGCGTAAGAGACAAACTGAGAGAAAGAGACAGCGAATGGCAGTCAAAAATAAAAAGAGTCAAAATTGTCTGTGTATTTGTGTGTGTGTGTGTGTGTGTGTGTGTGTGTGGTTGTGTGGGCCAGAACGCCACAAGTAGATTTTAATATTCTTTTTTGCCAAATACTGTACTGGATGTGTCATTAGGTGAACAGTTCTCAACAACGCTTTGTGAAGAAGTAAGTAAATTAAATAAAAGCAAGAAATCTGACAGCAAATATAAAGAACCGGTTTTATGGCTAATTGGAACTTTGTCATTTACCAGAAGCATCTTGATGTACAGTACGTACATGTACTCAGGGAGCAGGTTAGGTGTAACACATGTACAAGACCTTTCGTCTAAGGAGACAGACTCCGATGAAACACCGCTATACAGTATATTGGTTGAAAGGTAGACAGCTCCATTTTGTAATAGCACTTCCTCCCAAGAGCCTCATTTCCCGCCCTTTTGTTTGAAACACAACACGCATGTTGCTGTCAGGAGGGGTAGAGAACAGTGTGAGTATGTGTCGTGGGCAGGAAGAGGAGAACATTGGTGTTGACTTCTGGACTGGCTAGGGGGAGGTTTCAGGGTGATTTCTGGACAGAAATGGCAGTTTGTTGAATGTACATATGTGACGCTTATGAGATATGAAATAGATAATCTGTCTCTCCATGAGTTTTTCCATAATCATAAATGTAATGTGCATGCGGGCCGCTGCTAATTTAACCGGACTCATAAATAAACAGCACACACACACCTACATGCACACGCACGCATGCACGCATGCACACACACACACGCACACACTTAGTGCAGATATCATCCTTTGATTGCTCTATCTTCCTTACATCATTCTCCCTGACAATACCTGTCTCCATGCAGATAGAAAACGCCTAATTCACTGCCTTGGTGTTTCCATGGCAACAGGCCCACATTAATTTTCCAAGGTGAGCAGCCAGGTTGTGCTGGATTGCATGTTTTTGTATGTGGCATTTCACAGAGGTGGGAGACATGAAAGAGACAGGGCAGCACACAGAATCAATGAGAAGCTGTCTTACCCATGAACTCGATCCCAAGTTCATCCGCTGTTCCATCCAAGGCCAGACAGCATATGAATGAAGATAGATAGACAGATAGACAGATAGACAGATAGAGTGGATAAAAAAGATATGGTTGAGATACAGTAAAAGAGACAAAGCATATTTAAAGCATTATGTACTTGTATATTCCTGACTCCATCTCCGTTCATATTTTCTCTGAATGAAGGCATTCAATTTATTTAATACATACACAGTGCCACACAAAAGTACATCTGTCCCACATACAGAACAATTAGAGGAAAATAGTGTGCAATTTGTGTGGACACGGTCACACAATAGCCTTGTCATTGCGCTTGGAAAACATGGCGGAGGTAGGAGTACAGTCTGTAAATAGACCGTGAACTTGTATGACAGCTACTTCTGACACACGCTACTTCTCGCTCACGCACTGCAGAACAAATAGCTGGTCAGCTGCAGATACTTGGTGCGCTTAGTCATTGTAAAACGCCGCGCATTCTCTCCGTCTGCAAAGTAGCTGATGAAGAAAGTGGAAGAAGAAAATAAAGGTGGAGAGGACTACACCTGCGAGAGCTGAAGATGACGTGTCACGGAGGGTTACGCGAGGCCTGTAGCGTTCGTGGGTCTTTATTGATCTGATTGTTCTCATGCTTTCCCAGATCAGGGGTTTCAATATGTGTATGATGCTGCATGTGAACTCATTGTACATAGATATTTTACATAAAGTAAGTTCAAATGTTTGGGATATCTTTTAAAGGACATTCTTATTTGTCCATTCAATTATATTTTATAATTAAATTACATGCATGGAATAGCCTTAATTTTTCAGAAGAAATGTCTTTGTTTTTGGTCATTTTTCAAACCTACAAATACCTATGCTCAATACTCAACGTGGCTGGTTATATTGCTTCTTTATGCCACGATCACACAGAGATGCGGCGCTAGAAACGCGTCACCAGCAAAACACTTGTTTTTCAATGGTACAGCGCGTCTGGAATTTACTCTTTTCTGAGGCCGTGCTTCGTGTTTTTCTACAGTTTTTAGATGTATGAGGTTCAAATGCTCTCTTTTCAGCACAATACGCAGAGTCACACTGTTGGTCAATGTAACACCTGGCCGACAGCCAATTCTCTGTGTGATCGGGGCCTTATCAAAGCGCTTTTGAAGATGCCGCGCCTATAGCAACTGTGTGATCAGGGCCTAAATTAGCACAACTGTTTTCAGCTGTGCTAACATACAGTAATTGACAAAGGTTTTTATAATGATCAGTTTTTCATTTTAAAATTATAATTTTGGATTAGCTAACAAAATGTGCCATTGGAAAGCAGGAGTAATGGTAATGGCCTCTGTATGCATATAGTGTAGGTTTTACATTTACAAAATATGTGGTTACCAGCTACAGTGGTCAGTTACAACATTAAAGTAACTGCACCCTGAAATGTGTTTTTTGAGCTGTAAACAAAGTAATAGGATTGATCTTCGATGAGACACATCAACATGGTGTTAATATTGACTAAATTCCCATTTTTATAAAAATAGGCATTTTATCAGCTAAAAGTAAAAAGAACTGCATGTCATATTTGTTAAAAAAACACCCCAGGACCTGGCTTGTTTTCATCTGTATACTTCACGCTCATACGTCATCAAATTCAAATGTTTACGGCAATGTTAATGAGGGTCCCCCTCTCAGCCCCTCCCCTCCCCTCACAGACTGTAACAATGCCTATTGTGTTTCTGATCAACACAAATAACATAATAAAATATAATTAGCTTTACATTCTATAACAAGGACATTTCTGAGTGACCCCAAATTTTTGAACGGTAGTGTATGTAATTGCACACTTCGGACCCCCCACCTACACACACACACAACAAATTCTTGCACAAACATGACACATTTTCTTTTTGCCGTGAAAGGTACAGTAAGTCATTCCCCAAATCCTGGGAGCACTGGGAAAGGAGATAAAGAGAAGCACTTGTGTTCTTTTTATCCTGACAGCGCCCCACTGTAATGTAATCTCATTTAAATTTAAATGAAACCCTCTCATTTACCGTAATTACCTTTCTGACAGAGGTGGTCCGAGTTTTAAATATAATGCGGTTTGCCAAGTTCCTCACAGATTATGTGGCAGCCACGCCAAAAGACACTAGACAATGATGGCAAAAAAGCAACAGGTTTGTGGGTGTCGTACAATAAAAACAATCAGTTCCGGTTGTAGTATAGTTAAGGAGGTATAGAATGAATGCTAGAGCAAAATAGGGCTTCAATAGCATCAGTTTAAAAATACAGTTTTAAATGAAATCATTCTTATTGTATTACGTCATGACAATACTGCAGCTGGGTTTATATGGATGTTTTTGTCTTTCCGAATGAAATCCTTCTGATTGAAGATTTCGGGTTAACTGATTACATGGGATGTCATCTAATTGGGTCTGGTGTTTACATGCGCCATCGCAATTAATCAGAAGAGATGTTTAACATGCCCGGATATGTTTCGCTAGTACAAAGGCTAAAATCGTCTAGCCTCTAGTTGCATTTCACATTGGGAAGAGGCTATTTGTGTGACTGATAGAGATGTAGGCCTGCAGGTGGTTGTCACCGTACTAGCTCTCATTCACTTATTTGTACAACTTTGTCCAGACTTTGTCCAGTAGCTGTACAGAACAGCATACTGCCTTGTCTCCAACAACAACAGTACGGGGCGTGTGCAGAAAAACACAACCAGGAAGTAACCGGGTTTAACTGTTTACATGGTAAAATTCTTCTTTCAATCGGGTTATGGAACGGGTAACACTACCCGTCTGCTAAGGAATGAAAGTTAAATGGGATTGGACCTATTGCTTTCAATTGAGGTGTTATTATGGAGCTCTTTTTTCAGGTTGGGCTTTTAATACGATTCCAATCGAAATGATATGAAAACGCAGATAATGAGTTCAAGACATTAGTCATTTAAGATTGAATTAGTAACTAACAGGGACTCACTTATCCTCAGGAGAATAGTGAAATTGTATTTTTCTATTTAAGGAAAAATAAAACTTTGAACATCAAATTACAATCAAACAAGTAGAGTGATTACACACTATTAATATGTAAATGAAAGCCTGTAATTATTTGTCATTCTCATTCATGATGATGGAGCAATAACTTATATTTCATATACTGTATACAGATTAAATAAAACATTGATTTCATTTATTGATTACAGGTGGAGCCAGAGAGTCTGGAGAAAGCCTGTTAATATTTGAACTCTATCAAAACAAAAACCTCTCCCTCTGCCGCTCTGTCACATCGGATACACATAGCCATGGCTAGGATAGTGTTGTGTGGTGCGGTCTGCACCCCGTTTGTTTGTGTTCCTGTGTACAGAGCCAGGTCTGGTACAAACACCTGATTCATCTTTCAGCACACGCACAGTACGTGAGGAGATATTCTACAGTACATTCCGCCAGTACTGTAAGAATAGAGGTAGTGTATAATCTTAAAGTGACTGAGTAAAAGATAAAAAAAGTATTTCAAGTATGCCACAGTTAGGAAACAGGTGGTAGAACTTATTAGACAACACATTTAATTGCACTAAAATTAATTAAGTATCGTGGCCTCTAGTTATCTTGGCTAGCATGAGAACTTGATGTCCCAACATGGGCGCACAACGCCCATACTTGGATTCATAACAAGTCACAAACCAGTGCCGACACAATTTAGAGCCAATCAATTCTTGCCAGTGGAGATTATGTTTATCGCTATGGGGATCTCTTGGTAAACTGCGTTACTTAGGTATGGCTGCCACCTTCCTGATGAAGCGCCACTGTTGCAGTGGCATAAACACTTGGCAGGGCTAAAGAGGTGGATTTAGCTTCTTATTGATGTAGCTTGTGCTGTATTATCTATTCAAGCCTTTCCCTGTGATCGCCCATGGCAACAGCCAACACTTATCCACTCTCAATTGCCCTGACTGTCAAGGCCTACGCAGATGGTGTCATTTCAACGTTGATACACCACCACCCAAACCCCCCCCCCCCCCCCCCCCTTAGGTCGTAGTGGAATTTTACTGTAAGCCTCGTGTGTGTGGCCCTCGTCTTAGCAGGTGAAAGTGACAATAGCTGGGGTGTATCAAAGCCTTAATCACCTCCCGTACATTGATGAGCAAGAAGCAGACGCAGCGCTCCTGTGTGCATGTAATGTGTGTGTGTGTGTGTGTGTGCGCGCGTGCACGTATAAGCCTTCCGTGAATTCATGCTCAAGGTCTATTACCTTCGGGATACAAATAACTCAAATTACTAGTATCCTTTCTTCGCCCAGATAAATTTAAAAGGAACTAACAGCTGGCTCAATATTCCAGACCACCACCCACGCCCTCTTCTCCACCTCAATCTCACTATGCCACAGACAACCCCTCCAAAGCTGGACATCACTAGCGACACTCTGTATCGAGTCTCCCACTAAAGAAGCTGACTATTTCCAGTCTTTGACGGGTTGTTGTCTTTTACTCCCTCACGTCAAAAAATGAAGCCTCTTTAAGCTCTTAAAATTACTGTACTCTCACTTACGCAACTTAAAACGGAATCTATAATATTTAACAAATGAACCATGCTGAAAATGTTGTGAATGTTTCATAAAACTCAAAGTTAGTTTATACGATTTTCTACCACTAGATGTCATACTAGAGTACCAGCACCTCAGACCACCATCCCATCAAAACCCCATGAGCTGTCCCAAACATGACACAGTAAAAACCACTGCTATCTGTGTGTGTGTGTGTGTTTGTGATACTGTGCTAGAGCCGACTGGGATTGCCCTTTTGAGTGGCTGCTTTTGTGGTCAGTCAATGACAAGACAAAGGAAGATTTGTTTCTGTGTGGCACACAGAAACAAAAGCTCAGAGGACAAAGGCTTGGAAAGGCTGATAAGACCCCGTCTCACCCGTGGGGGTGATTTGGGGCTAGGATGGAGGGTTAGCAAATGAAGGTGTTGAAATATACATAAATGGTAAAAACAAGTTGCTCATCTAACAATAATACAAAAATGGCCACATATTGTTCTGTATACATGAATAATGCACTTGAATAATGCAAACACACTAACATAAGGGCAGTATTTGTTGGTTTTGTTGGTCCGTTAGCCTGCACTGTGTTTTGTCACATGGTTTGGCTTCTGAAGGATAATATCTGAAACCCTCGGTAATCTGGGTACATTTTAGATTATACTGTATCAACAGCGATCAAAACAAACTTTATTCCATTTGCTCTTTACTCTCGTGGTGATTCAACCATTCTAGCTAAAAGGTGATTTTCTGAGGCAAATAAAGGGTTTGGGATAGTAGAGTTGATGAAAGGTACAATACAGCTAAGTACATTACATTTTACTTTCTGATTTATATTGAAGCAATATGCCCTTGTAAAAGCATGTGCGTGCTTACAATTCTGCACAATAAATAAATAACAACAAAACAAGCTTCATGTCAAAGATAGGACTACTTTGAGAATCCAGTAATATGCTCTCACAGGGCCTTGTGGCATGAACAAGAACGTGTCCATCCTTGGTACATTGGACTCAAGATGCTTAATAAAACGCAATAGATGGAGGTTCACAGTCTCCCAGGTAAAATATGAGGCCTCAGCTTCAGTGCCTTGTCACTCCGAGTTTTAATTTATTTTGCAAAACAACCCCAGCGTTGCATCGGCAGAACACTGGCCTCAACGAAAGACCTTGAAGAAAAAGATTGGCTTCCCAGTTCATGGTACTGATGGGATTTCATTTCATGGAAGTATTGTTGGGTATGGCTGTGCTTAAAACAAACCCAATCTGAGCAATGTTTGTAATGTAATGACTCAAAAGATCAATGTTATTCCACTGAATAAAATGAAAACCTCTCTATTGTCACATTATTGATTTCTTTTTGATATGACATCCCTGGATCACAAGACTATCCCACCTTTTGATAAATAAACGACCACATTAACAACATACCACTACTTGCTTGAAGTGTATTTGTAGTTTGGATAATACTCTTTTTATTGAGCGCATTGGGAAACTATGTTCATCTTTCAACCTTGGACTTAATAAGTGACCTCCATTGGTTGTAACATCGATATAGCCTGACAAAGCGATACGTGCTGAAGAAAATGTTGAAATGGATATGGTATTTTGTTTTGTTGTTTTGTTGTAATATATTGTTTTTACACTGTAGAAAACATATAAGACATGTATAGCAAATTTACATTTAAAAAACAATAGAAATGGCACATCATGCTCCCTCATTCTTTCTTATAAATCTGTTTGACCTGAGCACTGGGACAAAAGTCTATATTTTCTGCTGATTAATAACTTGAAGCAGACTCTCTATTTATCTTGGCCAAGCCAATAAGAGTTTCTCTTTGGAGCACACAGCAGGACAGATAGTTCTCATGGATTTGTTTTGTTGTTGTTGTTGTTGTTGTTGTTGTTGTTTTTTACTTTGCAGATCAATAGGTCAATACTGTTGCAAGAAAAATAGAAAGTAGAGCTTACTTGGGTCTGACAGGATAGCATCTGTCTTGGGTACAAACTGGTCACACCGTAGTCCATGATAGCCCTCCTTACACCTGTAAAAGGAGAAGGTGGAGATGTGAAGTGAGAAAAACCAAGTCGTAGGTGAATTTATGTACAGTAGCTCCCGAGGAACAGTAAAACTACGAACTTGAGATGCCTTCAGATAAGGGCCAAATATGGAGGAAATAAAATCTCAAATCTGTACAAGGTGTGACACAAGGGTGGAAAGCTAAGTGGTCGCCGGGGGTTCAGGTGGTAAAGGACGATACTGAGAATGTGCTGAGAAAGACGGGGTGAGAAGAAAGAGCGCATGGGCGCAGGACATTTTGGGCACGCCTTAGCCGTGCCTGCAACCTTGCTGATAGCGCATGACTGACAGAAATGCCAGGTCCCGCAGGGAGAAAGTGGGGAACTGGATTGGAGAGCACTGGTTACTACAACGTAAGATGTACTGCACTGCGGAAGGAAACACTTAGATTATACCGTAAAGGATGTGTTCATTTGGGAATACATTTGGCATGATACACAAAAACAAATATCCTGTATGGATGATGTCTTCAGGTCTCAAACAAAACAATGCTCCAGCACAGTTTCTAGCATGATTCATACAGAATAGCTGCAGCCCTTGGTATTCAAGCGTCTGTTATGGCCTTGAGGCGTTTATACAATGCAGACCATCGCTATTGACTGCATAACCTCAAACAATGATTGGGTAACGCGACACACCCATGGCAACAGTCCTATACACAGTGAACAAAGTGTTCACAAGAGTGACAAGGTTCCGTCTATGGAATAGTAAAAAAAAAAAAACATTTTTGTTTGTTTTTTGAAAGCAAACCATACACAAGTGACAATGACGAAGCATGTTATTTAGCCTATGTACTGTATGTATAGGATATGGGTGACACGTGATAGTAAATCTCAATGCCCTTACAATGACAGCAATGTACAAAGAATATAAACATGACCTATTCATTATGACTCACTCACTGTACATTATATTAGAGTACACTAGTATATATATTAGAATATATGGGACACAATCCTCTAACTGGACTACTCTTATGTTCAGTAACAGCCATACTTGAATAAATCCAGTTGGATTATCAGTCCTTTCTGCTCTTTAAAGTCTCAGGGAAGATAAAAACTGGAGCTTTGATATGACAATGATGGGAAAATAGATTACCTTTATTTATCCGGTATAGGGAAATTACATTGTCTCAGTCACAGATAGAAAACCCTTGAACAATGAAATACTGCAGTAATTAATTAAATATGCTATTATTTGTATTATGTAAATATTTTGGGAAAATTATGTTTTCTCTCTTCCGTCATTAATAACTGTTACATGGTTGGAGCCGTTATACAGAGCCAAGTTCATAATTATTCCATAACCATGGTATACTGCTTGACAAAAAGTCAGCATTGTGGCATACTGTCATTTGCTTTATTTCCGACATTGCCAACCTATTGTCCAGCTCATTGTTCCAAAACAGTTTCTAACAAAGAGTAAAACTCCAATTGAAAGATGCCTTTAAACTATACAGTACAGTACAGTAGCATGGACGACTGTACTATATTAATGTAAAGCATATAAGAGCTGTGGTGTGGTGTTTATACATATTGATGTAATACATGTCAATGTCTCAATATAATTGTTTTAATGAATATAGGCAAGCAACATTAGTGGCCCTTGAAGTATAAGTTAAACATGTATCATTTACTCATATTTTTGTGATCTTGAAAATGACTAAACATTAAAAGCTTGTCACCTTATGCTCCCTCGCGTACTCCCAATTTCTCTCACTCTTCTTCATATAGTTTTTTTGTCTAAACTCTTGAATATATATTCTGAATAGTATGATAAACTAAATGGAGTGTATCATATGATCTGATCCGAGGTTTTCTGGGAATTTATTACATCCATTTCACTCAATGGACCATGCACATCATATTAATGGCTTCCCGGTGGTTATTATTCACTTTTTGTTCTGACTCCTTCCAAGAGTTAGGAGCTATAGTTTAAAATAATAAAATGTACAGATGTTCTTCAAGAGAAACTGCTTAATGCTTAATTGTCTATATATATATATAT